>OZ005659.1:39834071-39994071 GCA_963930645.1 Salticus scenicus
TGTGTATTAATTACGTATTCGTTATTAGTGGACCCCAACAGACAAAATACAACAATGTGGTTCATCACGTGACACGATCAAATTCATGTCACATGATATTCCACGTGACCAAAGTCATTTCACGTGACAACAACCAACACCTGCTCGAATAATACAAAGCCTACGGACAAATTTGACGCGAGATTATTCGAGGTCCCAAGTGCATCGCTATTTTTCTCCTCGAGGGGACATCGAAGCTGAAATTATGTCCATTGAAAAACGTATTTTAGAAATGCAAAAGGCCAATATTTATTTAATAAGAGAATTGAGATCATTAATTTCCTACTTTATAAATTTATTTGTTTTTAATCATTTTACTATCTTTAAATGAATTTTCGTTTTTATTGTGCCTTTTTATAATAAATGTATATGCTTGAATTATTTTCTACCTATTTTTAGGAATTTATTTAAAAGCATTTTAAATATTACTATTAAATATTATAAAATAAATTTTTAAAAACATTTAAGATTTTTAAAAAATATGGCTAAAATAAAAAATAAAACCATTTTAAAAATTAAATGCCATTCTAGATATCTTTACTTACACTAAGAAAATCTTTATATTATTCAATATTAAGGAGGAAGAAATGAATGATAAATAAACAATTAAAACATTACATGATTTTTAAAAGTCCAAATTTAAGCAGTTTATGAATATCTTGAAAGAAAAATCTGGTTCATTTAACAACCTATTCTTACTTTCCGAACATACGTATGTAAGGAAAGTATTGTAATCATGTCAAAAGTCCGAATTTGAGATTTTGTTGTTTCTATACGTTTTGAGGTCCCCTGAATCCGTTTTCATTATTTTTACGTTGATGCATGTATGTGTGTGTGTATGTATGTGAGTGAACACGCTAGCATCTAAACGCTTTGCTCGAATGAGTTGAAAGCTGGTACGTATGTTGTAAGTCACCGTAGCACGAACCCTATTGATTTTGGTGAATCTAGCACTTATAGTTTTTTTACAGGGACACCAAGAAAATTCTTTATCATTATGGCCTATGGAGCCAAATATTTAAAAGTATGATAGCGTCTAAACGCCTTATTAAACTGAGCAAAAAAAAAAATATACACATATTTTAGGTCACAGTTGCACGAACTGTATAGAGTTTGGTGAATTTAGCACTTACAGTTTTTTTTATAGGGACACAAAGAAAAATTCTTTATCATTATGGCCTATGGGACCAAATTTTTAAAAGTGCGATAGCGTCTAAATGCCTTATTCAATTGAGCTGAAATTTTATACACATATTATATAGTTCACAGTTGCACGAATTGTATAGAGTTTGGTGAGTTAGAGTTTTTTTTACAGGGACACAAAGAAAAATTCTTTATCATTATGGCCTATGGGACCAAATTTTTAAAAGTGCAATAGCGTCTAAACGCCTTATTCAATTGAGCTGAAAATTTATATAAATATTGCAAATTACTATTGCACTACCCAAGTAGCACGGGAACGTTCTGTGAACGTCTAATAACGGTTACAGTCCTTCAAACACCGTGTTTCGTGTCAAGAGAACGTTCGATTAGACGTTCAAAAATAGTATTACTTAGAACGTTCTGAAAAGGTTTGCTTTGTACCATCTATAAAACGTACAAGTCTAGTTCTATGAAAAACGTTCAAGTGTATCAAGGTCGTAACACGTTCTGTCACAGTGTGATTATAACAAATATGAGAAAATGACTTTTTTTTTTTTTTTTTCAGTTTTTTTCCCTTATTTTCAGTTTCAAATTTTGTTGACATGTAGAATAATCATTGAAATGTAATAGAGATGCGGTGAGAAAAAATTACAAAATTTTAAACTTTAATTATATGTTATTATAATCATTATAATTATTTATAATTTTATTTAAGTTGTATGCTGTTGAATTCTGTCAAACACATTACTCCAGATTACTTTTGCAGATATTCATTATTATTTGCTTCTTAAATTGTTAATAAATTAAGTTACGAAAAATTAATTAATTTTATTTATTTATTTATTTATTATTATTATTAATATTATTTTGTATATACCAAGAAAAATGTGTTGGGTAATTGGAAATTTTTGATCTCCGATTTTCCATGGGTTTATACACTCTTGAGATGTCCAGAACACAATTCTACCATTCTTCCAAAATGCCAGTCTGTCTGTTTTTTTTTTTTTTTTTTTTTTTTTTTTTTGTGTGTGTGTGTGTGTGTTATCAAAGTTTTGTGGACTCTGTATCTCACAAACCAATGGACGGAATTTAACCAAACTTGATCTTTAGTTAGACTTTAAACTAATTTGCTAAATATCAGGAATATTTAATTAGATATTGACCTATCAGCTTTGGTGCTCATTAGCCTCTGGAATGTATCACCAGATAGGGTCCGCTTCTATTCTGTAAATTCTCCCTGTTATGGGGAGATTATATCTCAGCTTCTACAGTGCACAAATGCACCAAACTTAATATGTGAAACAGATATTATGTAACACTACGCTGATTTAATTCGGGTGCATATATTGACCAACTGGTGGCGCTGCTCTCCTGCAATTTAATCCCGTTAACGTAATTGCAATAATCCAGTTTTTGTGATATAAATAATTATAAATACACTGAACTTGGTATGTAAAATTAATATCATATAAAACTTTGCAGAATAATTTTGCGTGCATATCGGATAACTGGAGGCACTGGTATGCTGCAATTTAATTTTATTCAAGGGAACGGAGCGCAATAGCTCATTTTCTATGATTTATAAATGCTCTAAATTTGGTACGTGAAATAGATATTACGTAAATTTTACTGATTCACTTCGGGTACATATCAAATAACAGGTGGCACTGTTACGATTCAACTTACGGGAAGCCTGTACCTCACCTTCTATAATACGAATACTTATCAAACCTTGTATGTGAGACATATATATGATGACAAAATGTGCTGCTTCAGTTTCCGTATATATCCACCGACGGATGGTGCTGCTATTGCTTTCTGCGATTTTTCAGATATCTGTATTTCAGCATTTTTTGGTGAAAAATGTACAAAATTTCATATATAAAAATGTTAATTATAAAAACCTGTGTTGATTAAATTTTTATGATTAAATTAATAAATTTTAAAATTTTATGGATGCTGTATCTCACGAACTAATGAACGTAATTTATTCAAACTTGGTACTTGGACTGTGACCTAAACTGGTGGCGATTATATTTGTTAATAAATCGTTCAATAGGTGGCGCTGTCATACCATTATTTTCAGAATTTTTAATATGTCATAATAGGTCAAAATTTCGTATAAATGTACATGAGTGAGCATTGTTTTTAACTTTTCCCTGGAAAATTAAATATGTGTATATATATATATATATATATATAAATTTATATTAGTTATATTTAATCAAGAAAAAAGTATGGGCAATTTGTATAGTTCATCGCTATTGTATTAAAATTTTCAATATTCTTGCCAGAAAAGTCGTCTATACTTTTAAAGCGAAAGGATCAACCCTAAATCTGTGATAATTTAAAACAAAGTTTTGACTTTTCACATTTTTCATTATGTAAAATACATTTCTTAAGATACATATTTTGTATGCTATAAAATTGATTTTTTTGGATATTTAGTGTTATACTTGTTTGAGATGAAAATCGTATACATTTACCATGGAAAATAATTTTGATAGATTATTTTAGCAAATAATATTTATGACATCGACCTGCGCAGGAAAATATAGAAGAAAGTTTTAGGATGCCCTCAGTATAATAAATTTTAAAAAGGTTAAGTTTTGAACAGTGTGAAAAATCTTTAAAAGAAACGGGTGTTATTGAATAAATTGCATGATCGACAGAAAGTTTCGCTGCGTGTAAATGCCATCTGCTCCTCTTGTTGCACAGGAAGCTGATATTTCTTGGTGTGGCCCGTAGGTACAAAGTTCAAAGCTTCTGTCTACTGCTTCCTTACTCATCATTTTTTGTAGTTACTGTTACATTCAGATTCAGATTTGTTTGAATTTAACATTCGGATATACTCAGCTTCAGAGAATACAGATAAGTTCTTTCACTTACTTTTCCTTTTTGTAAAATTTTACATACGTGTGCATTGATATTTTACAAAATTTAGTTTATTAAAATTAATCAAAAAACATATAATATTTTTAAATTAAATTTGAAAATTTTAAATTTTTTACATCTTTCACGCTAACTCCTAAATTTATTTCGTTCGATATTTTATTATTACAGTTCAACGATGTAGTCTAAACTAGTAAACCCATGCGAATTTTTCGCACTTTTCTTTTCTCATTTACTTTTAAATTTGAAACTCATAAATATTATACTGAATTCCCCATCTAATTAAAATTTTAATTTACCAGAAGCCAAATTATTATTAGTACCAAATTAATATTGTGCAATAGTGAGACCAAGATCACCCAAAGAAAGGTTTCAAAATAAAATTCATGGTTGAAGGCCCAGTTTCATACTTTCGCAGGCAGTATAGTTATAGTATAAGATTTCCATGATGCCTTTTAAATTTTTGTCGCGATGTTGGTGATGACTTTTTATTTATTTTGGTATAATATTTTGTAAATAATAATAATAATAATAATAATTCTTATTTTGATTATATTTTTATGTTTATGATTTTTAGTCAATTTATGACAATTATTCATATTCTGTATAATCTTTAAAGTATTTCTATGTTTAAAATGACGCTAATAAAGATTGAATAAGCAATTTTTAAAAATACAGTTTTCCATAAAATAATGTAAGCAGACAAATGTCTTAATTTTTTCTTATTAGTTCATTGAGTTGAGTTCGCATGCTTAAATATTGTCCATTTTTAAATATTATTTTTTATCCTCGCGTATTTCAAGAATTACACTACTATATCGTTTCGGCAAAAATTAATTTCAACTGATCCACGTTAAAGAAATATATAGATAGATTTTATCATGTATGTTTACATTTTACAATACACTGTAGAAATGTAAAAGCAGGGACAAGTATTAAAAAAGAAATAGTTACTAAGGTGAATCTTAATATAGCTAAATGTTTTAAATTTTGAAGTTTATTTATTTTATTTTTATTTATTTATTTGTTTACAGAATAAACTTTTATTTATTTATTTATTTATTTTCCAAAATGTTTCACCACATTTTATACTGTTATATTTCACTGCATGTGTATGTAAAATTTATAAACTCAAAATCAATAATTTAAATAAATTTCGCATACGCATGATTTGAAATATGAAAATATTAAGTAAATTTCACGCAATCTATTTAAATAAAAAAACAAAATAATAATAATAATTTTTATTTTTCATATTTTTAAACGTATTTAAAATATTACACCGCTGTTCAAAATTAAAGGAACAAACCTGCTTTCCCATTTTCTTCTTTTATGCATAACTTTTAAACAAATAAACACATGGACATAAAATTTGGATGTCATGTTCGTTATCATATCATTGATCGAATTTTACATAACTTTAGAATAAGTAATAATTTTAAACTAATAATTATTAATTTTTCTCAAAAGTAAGCTTTGGAAAAATTGAAAAATTTCAACAATTTTAGCAAAGAAAACTTAATAAAAAATTGTGTTAATGATGCATTATAAACAAGTGAAGACGCACACGCCCTCAAATGTTAAACAAAATCCTCGTTTTACTTTCTGTGTTCACTTTTCTTTTACTTTAATAACGGAATTTAAAAATAATAATAATAATAATAATAATAATTACTAATTTGTATAAACTGTGATCATCACCAGAATAATAAAAACATCGATAAATAATTTAATAATGAACGCCTTATCCGATTTTCATGTTTCTATGTAAAATTTTTAAAAAGATATTCACACGCGAAAAAATGAAGAAAAAAGAAGAAACAAAAAAGTGACTACATGAAGAAATATACGGTTTTTAATCTAACGCATGCATGCGCGTACATCTTTAACCTATCTGTAATGCATCTTCATGAACATTTTTAATTAAGTTTTCTTTTCTAAAATTGCTGAAATTTTTCATTTTTTCAATGTTTACTTTTGAGAAAAATTTACTGATATTTAGTTTAAAAATTATTACTTATGCTAAAGTTATATAAAATTCGATTTATGGTATTTTAAAAAACATACTATCCAAATTTTATACTTCTGTGTTTATTTATTTGAATTATGTGAAAAAAAAAAAGAAAACGAGAAAACAGTTTATTGTTTAAATTTTGTACACTTGTGTACTTCTTTTAACTAATTTTTATTTTTTGCTTTCCATTGATTGTGCATTATTATAGTTTAAAAATAGAATATGTAACATATCTGGGAATTAATTTGAGATTTCATTGATAATTTAAAATTTAATAAAATACTTTTGCGTTCGAATGCTAATAGTTTGCAGTAAGTTTCAAAATTTAGACATAAATATTTTTAATTTTTTTTGCTTAAGGGCCCTCTTCACTCACCGCCACTGGAAGCCGAAGCTAATGTCATTCAATGGGAAATTTTTCTTTACAAATAACTTATTAAGTAATACATATTTTTAAATTCTGTTTTCACTTTATGAAAATTCCCAGCAGTTAAATTGACGGACCTTTTTTAAAAATGTATTTTTTTAATTTTTAATATTTTATTTTGAAATTGCAAAATGAAAAAAATTCACATACTGAAAATTCGTATTTTGCAGCTTCAAAATAAAATAGAGGAAATTAAAAAAATAATTTTTTAAAAAAGGTCCGTCAATTTAAAAGCAGGAAATTTTCAGAATGTGAAAACAGAATTTAAAAATATGTATTAGTTAATAAGTTATTTGTAAAGAAAATTTCCCCATAGAATAACATTGGCTCGGGCTACCGGCGACGGTAAGTGAAGAGGGCCGTTAACTTATTAAAATTAATATCCAAATATGGTTATATTCTATTGTTAAATTATAATGATGCAAAATCTAGGGGGGGGGATAATAATTAGTTAGCAGGGGGCATATTATCTTAAAATTTTTCAAATTATTCCAGAACTTGAATTTATTTATTTATTTGTTTTTTAATTCAAATATTTATCTAGAATATTCAAAATACTTTATCTTTTGTTATACCATATTTCAATGCATGTATGTAAAATTTTAGAGTACTAATACAATTATTTATGAAAAATCTCATAATGGTCAACACAAAAATGAAAAAAGAAAAGCAAAGATAAATAAGAAAATGAAGAAAAAAATGAAAAAAAAAGAAGTAAATAAAATAAAAAATGCAAAACTTTGAACACACTATAAAATTCAAGAACTCGAAGCAATTGTTCCGGGTCGAGAAAACACACAACCCTTCATCAACCGAACAAAGTAGGCACGAGTACTGCAAAAAATCTGCAACGTAGCTCTTGTATTTGCAGCACTCGTGCCTATTATGTTCGTCTGACGAAGGGTCGTGTCTTCTTTCGACCCGGAACAACTGTTGCGAGTTCTTCCATTTTATTATACATGAAACAAATTTTTAGCACGTTCAAAGAACGTTCAAAAATTGTTTACATAACGTTGTGAGAACGTGTGTATAGAACGTTTCTACACTATTTTAGAACATTTACAGTACGTTTTCTAGAACGTTCTGAAAATGTGTATAACGTTTTGAAAACGTTCTAAAAACGTTTATAACGTTCTGAGACCGTATATATAGAACGTTCTCTGAACGCTTCTATAACACCGATGGTGATAGCTACACGTTCATTGAACGTTCCCTGAACCGTACTATTTTACGTCTTCAAGATGGATAAATAGACGTCTATAGCACGTTCAAAGGGAACGTTCCTAGAACGTGTTTGCAGAACAATTTTTGAACGTTCAGAGAACGTTTCGGTGCTGCTTGGGTAATTATAAGCATTTTGGTGAATCGAGCACTTATAGGTTTTTACAGGAACACGGCGAAAAATTCTTTATCATTATGGGCTCAAAGTTCAATAGCGTTAAATTAAACATCGTGTACTATTTGGAGAAAAATACTCAAACACTCTATTATAATTTACTCTAAATATTCAGAAAAATAGTTAGAATATTTTATTATTTATTTTTATGAATGGTGGTTATTATTTTTTTAATTTATGTGAAAATATAGCAAATATCATTGTTTACTTGTAAACATTTATATTTTACATGAAATACTTTTAAGTTTAAAAAAAAAATTAAGCTTGTAGTAGAATATATAATAAACTTACTACTGTTTTACATATTAACTTGGTTGTTTTTGTTTCAATTCAAATTTCTTATATTCATGATTCTTTAATTGAAGCTATCCTTAGTATATTTTATAAAAATTCACTCTCCACTAAAGTTTCATTGATAATTTGTTTGTAAATTAATAAAATAAATAAATAAATAAATAAAAATAATGCATTTTTTCTTTGCAAAAAGAACTATACTACTATATTGATGTTTAAATATTCTTTATTCACGTTTGTGCATTCGAATTTTAAATAAAATATTTATTTGAAAAAAAAAATATTTAAATTTACTGATTTTCTAATATATTTTATAATTTTTCAATAAACTCTTTTTAAAACTTGATTATTATTCATGCATAGAAATAAGCAGAAATAATTCCTGCTTAATTTATGAATCATCTATATTTCCTTTGTTGAAGTAATCCTAAAAATATTACATTATTTATTACAGTTTAGTCTTCGCTGTAGTTTCAGAAATATCTCTTTGTGAAAGTAAAGAAAAAACTAACATGTTTTAAGAAACAGCACTGATACATTCGTGATTAATTGTTCTTTGTTGGTTTATAATCTTATTTCTTACTTCAAATATTTATTCGAAGCATTTATTATTATTATTACTATTTTTTTTTAATTTATTCCATAAAAAATGAAATTGCATAATATGCACTGTGATATATTATATATAAGCTTGAATATATTTTTTTTTATTTCAATTCATTATTTCCTCTTTAAGGAATTTCCATTAACATAATCCTTAGAATATTTTATTAAGACTCACTCTACGCAATATTTTCAGTGATATTTAAATTTAAAAATTACAAACTTTTATTCATATATTTCACTCCTTTGTTTTAAAATATCAGTGATGACAATAAGATAACAATTAATATGTAATCCATTAAAATATTTTTAATACAGCATGACATCAGTTTCTTGATAACCATAATCATATTATATATTACTTTTTAGGTTTTTGGAAATATATCAATGAAACTTTAATTTGCACATTTAGCAGTTGTATAGTAACAATCTAAAAACTTAACTAAGTTTCACATTTACCGTAATATCAGAATAAATTTGTTTTATAATTATTAACAAGTTTTGACATAATATTTCTAATTTATTTTAGAAATCAAGATAAATATGTAAATGAAAAGTGAATTAAAGTGTTGTCTTAAAAAATGAACTAAAGTATTTTATTAGAAAAGGCTATTTATATAGTAAAAAAAAAATAATTAATGTAAAATAGAATAGTTTATTAGAATTTCTGAATTGTCATAAGGTCTAAAAATTTTTGATCATTTTAACAGATGCATCAAAAAGTTCAATTAGAACTTTTAAAACAAATATTCAAAGAAAAAATTTAAATTTTCTGTTGTGAAATGATAATTGTATCATGGAATTATTACCTTAAAAAAAACATGCTTTAAAATCGTCAGAAGGTTATTATATATACATGTATATATATATATATATATATATATATATAAACGTGTTAAGAACGCTTAAAAAGTCGAAAATGCAATATTAGCAATTTCTGGTGATAGACCTTAATATATGTGAATACTTTTTTGTGAAATCTGGATGCTAACCATATCGTATTCTATAGGAACCCGTTTTTTTTTTTTTTTTTTTTTTTTTTAATAGGAATAAAAAATGTCAGTCTTATTATATCTGTGCAATATATATATATGTATATATATACTTTTTTTTTTTCGAACGTATGTCAATGACAAGAAATTTCATGAATATTTACGAGAGTTACAGCGCGGTGAGACAGACAAATAGTCAAACAGAAGTCATACAGTTTGATGGAAAATGTTAAAAACTTTTATTTTAAATGAATCAATTAAAAGGCCTTAAATAATCGTGGCTTATAAATTATATACACGCAAGATAATTTTGTTCAGAGTTAGAAAGCATGTAAAGGAGTCTCGTCAATTTAATTATGAAATGATTAATAAAACTATATCAAATTAAGACATAAATGCAACTTATAAAGTTATATTGCACATGGTTGAACATATAAATGATAACATAAATGAGGAAAAAAAAAAAAAACATGCATCCATGTATGTATATATATATATATATATATTCTTGGCAATTTAAAAAATAAATGTTGAATGATTTGGTTTATATTTTGTTCTAGTTACATTTAACTTACATTTTTAACTCTCACTTATAATATACGTCTAATAAAAAAGACAATGAAATTATACTATAATTAAGTCAATATATAACTTAATTAGTTACGTAGGTTAATGAAAAGAATATTATTATGGCTATAATTTCATGTCCATTCGAAAAATGGATATTTAATAATTTAGTTTACATTTACGTTTGTCATATGAATTTAAACACCAAGTCAAAATTATGCCTAATAGTAAAAATTCTTAAATTACAAATAAAATATTTTCTATTAAATTAATAGAAAGTAATTTTCAGGTATTTCATCACTTATAATTAAAAAGTTAATATGAAGTTTTAAAAGCAAACAAATAAGTTAGTAACCAGAATATAATTCGAAATACTACTACTACTTATTATTAAATTTTAATCCCGTAATTTTACTTGTTACACTTTCATTAAAAGAAATCGTATTGTTAATTTTATTTTTGTTTTGTTTACTAATAATTTTAACAATATTGGAAAGATAATGAACTAAAAGGTAAATGAAATGAAAACAGTATCTGTAGAATTAATCATTAAAGACAATAGATCAATCTTAAATCTTGAATAAAATAAGCAGTATAAAAATAGTTATGGGCTAGTTATCAACACGTATTAAATTATTACTAATCTTACGCATTATGAAAAACTTCCTAATTGAATTAATTAAGATTTTAAAATAGTTGAAACAAACTAATATAAGTAAATACACACATGTATTTAAGAATTATCAAAATAAAACACTTACCTTATTATAAATAATCTCTCATAAAAAAAAGGAGTTAAACTGAACACGTGTCATTTGTTAAATATATTAAAAACACTTTAAACACACGTAAATTTAAATTTTTATTTAAAAGATGGAAAATTTTTTTATCCAAAGCTTTTCGCTTTAATAGTAAAGCATCATCAGGGATTTTTTGGGGGGCAAAAAAATCCCTGATGATGCTTTACTATTAAAGCGAAAAGCTTTGGATAATTTTTTTTCCCCATCTTTTAAATAAAAATTTAAATTTACGTGTGTTTAAAGTGTTTTTAATATACTTACCTTATTGCAAATAAATTCGAATTTTAATAATTATCGGAAGAAAGTTAAAATGGTATCGTCCATGCAAGTGAACACGAGATGTACTGGAATTTAAGTTGGTAGAGCAGGTGTTGGAAAGATCATTTGGGACCTCGGTTGCTGACGTCAGTGGAGTCGTGAATTTTTGTTCAGAGGCTATTAGTTCGAGCAGGTGTTGCAACAATGTGACCCGTGACATCTCGTTTCGCAAGTTGCTAGCGTTCCGGTTGAATATGATCATATGTAATTATTGCAAACGTTACGTTTGCATCACGGACTTTCCGTGGCTTGCATGGCTCATTTTGAAGTTTCTACCCCTCTCTTCAAACCAATCAACCGTATGACAAAAATGATAAACAAGCAAGCATGTTGATATATTTTTCTTTTAACTGTAGAAATTGAAAATGTTTGTTCGCAGTCTTTTTAATGTTCGGCAAAATACTCTTAAGAAGCTGTTAATGTTGAAAGAGCGTTTGGTGTTTCCCGAGAAATGGAAAGGAGGAAGAATTCATAGATGGAGTATGCTTTTGTTTAGAGTTTTTTTTAACATGTATGCTAAACATGACTACACTTTAATAATCGGAATCTCCTTAAAGATTACCTTAAAATAAAAACTTTATAGTTATTACAAACATTATTTTTTTAGTCTTACGTTGTTTTTTGATGGTTAGGGATATAATTAAGTTTATTGACCCTTTTTCTATACAGTTTGTCTACAAGGTTTTTGTGGTAGCCTGCTTTAATGGTTATGTTCTTAATATAATTTATTTCACCCCCCCCCCCTTCCGCAAAATTCACGTTTTCGATTCCATTTGATCAAGGGGCCTCAATCAGAATTAAAAATACTGCGAAAAAACATAACTTAAACATTCCTATAAAGCCAAACCTTAATGTTTATCAGTTAATCCGAAATGTCAAAGATTCCAACCCCCGTCGTGAAACAGCAGGAATTTACCAAATTCCTTTTAACTACCCTAATAACGAAACAGGTTGCTATGTTGGAGTTACAAAAAAAGAAAAAATATCTACTAGAATAAAAAAACCAGGGTTGGCACAGTTTAAACTATGATTTAAACCACGGTTTAAACCAACTGGTTTTTTTCCCATAAAAACCAATTGTTTTTTTTTTTTTTTTTTTTTTTGGGAGGGGAGGGGGGGTTTCCCTTTTCAAAAAATTCAAAATTTTTATTCTGTTGTCCCTTTTTTAAAATTAAATTTATAAATTATTTTTATGTAAATGATGTTTACTTTTAATTCAATATATTTCACTTGTAATATTGCTTTAGAGAATGTGTTTTAAGTGTGACTGGCTGGCTGTATTAAAAGTTGTGTATGTAATGTGCAGCAATAACAACGAAAGATCTAGAAATTGTAAAAGAAAAATGTCTATATTAATTATCTTAAAAAATATATAAATGAAATTGTCTAAGGCTAAATGCAGTAAAGTAAAATAAAATAAATAACAGTGGAAAACACACTTATTTTATACAAGACATAAGGTGAAAATTGTATAATTAAAAAAACTGCTCTATCTTTGTTTTATTCAAAACTAAACAAAGTTGTCTTTAACTGGGTATTTGTTATAATACGGTAATCAATAGCAACCCATTTTCTTATCTATATAGTAAATCTAAAAGCAACATATGCTGATTTTGAACTAATAATAATAATAAAAAAAAATCTAAATAAAAAAAAAAAAAAAAAAAAAAAGTTTCGTTAGAATATTGCATTAGTCCAGGCAGTAAAAAAAAAAAAAAAAAAAAAAAAAAAAAAAAAACTTTGATTTTAAAATTTCAAACAAAAAGTTCTCCATTCAAGGACATTTTGTGAATTATTTTATTAAAATGTGACAGTAGTAGAATTATGAAAATGGCAGTATAAATTTTAATATCTAAGTATAGGAAAATGTTGAAATAATTTTAATTGCAAAAGATTCTACTACCAGTGTAGTGTGTTTTCTTAAAATAGAAAATTTAATTTGAAAAAAGCTATAGAACTTGTAATTTTATTTGAAACATTCTATTCAATAATTAACTTTCAAATGGATCACAATATTCCATTACATAATCCAAAATTATAATTTTTTTTCTTAAGTCTCTTCCTATAACTCTTTTTAAATGTATTGGAGTTTTTTTTTTTTTTTTTTCCTCAAGTTCATTAAATTAAGAATTTTAGTGTTATTAAGTTAATTTGTTATTATTAAATTGTAGGAAAATGTATGTTAGATTTAACATTCATTCTGAAAAAACAAATTTATGTCAACTCACAGTAATTCTGTTACTTCCATTTACATCATTTTAATGAAAAGTCAATACTGTAATTATGGAATATTTATAGAAATTTTGAATATAAAAGATTTTAGCTATAATAAAATTTAATGCACTTTGATAAAACGACAGTTCTTATTCAAGAATGTGATCGTCAAATGTGTAAAAATAAATAACTTTATGAAAAAGCAAAATATAAGAACAGGTGGCAAAAGCCTGAATTACAAAAATAAATTATTTGATTGTTTTATCTTTAAACATAAAAATAAATAAATGTTTTATTAACATGGCTATGTGAAAACTTATTTAATTAGATGAGATATAACAGAATTTCAAGTACAAGCTTTGATTTACAAGGTACACGGTTTGTTTCTTGTACATTGTTACAGAAAGAAAATCACAACCTACAAAAAAGGCTTAAAAAATCTCATACCTGTTTATTGTTAGTAATTTAAATTATTTTTAAATGAAGTAATAATTAATATTAGAGTATTAACTACTTCTAAAAGTGGTAATTTAATTTACAAATATGTATAATATGACTGAGAAACATATACTAATAAAAACCTGGTTTAAAAAAAAAAAAAAAAACTGTTTTTTTGGGGTTTAAAAAAAAAAAAAAAAGAACCTGGTTTTTTGCCAACCCTGAAAAAAACACAAGAATGACATAAGGTATGGAAAAATAACCACAGCCCTCACTAAAATTAACCACGAAAAGAACATTAATATAAATTTTAATAAAATTAAACATAATTTATACATCTCACTGATATATTAAAACCAATGTAATATTTAAAATGATATAATGAATACAAAAATTTTTAAAACATTAAAATACACGACAGATGTTTCGGCTAGAACACTAGCCCTCCTCAGTGTCAAACATACAAGCACAACATTTACAAAAAAATCATAACAAAGATTATATATTTAATAATATGGGATTTAATTGAATCCCGTATTTTTCTAGAGGGCACTTTCACTAAAATGCAACATTCTGCCTTGAACGAGGCTAAAGCTATTCCTCCTGAATATATAATCTTGTTATGATTTTTTTTTGTAAATGTTGTGCTTGTATGTTTGACACTGAGGAGGGCTAGTGTTCTAGCCGAAACGTTTGTCGTGTATTTTAATGTTTTTAATTAAAATGTATTTTTAAAGTTTTAAAAATTTTTGTATTCATTATCTCATTTTAAATGTTACATTAGTTTTAATATAAATTTTAATCAAACTCTTAAAATCGCTTTTACGCGTATTGCCGCGAGACAATAGAAATCATAAAGATCAATCAGCTTGCAACAGTCATTAGTCGCATGTAGGATTGGATTTACTAAGGCACCACCTTCTAAAGGATCAACAAGAAAGTAAAGATTGCTCTAGTTTCGACTGCGCCAAGCCACGATATGGTCGCTGATGAAAGGGCGGACGCACCCTGAAAGTACTATGACTGAGAAGGTAACAGAGCTTTATGAGGTACTACATGTAATTATGAAGAAAAGACTATATTAAGAAAATAGAAGAAACTTAACAAAATTGTTATTATAGAAATTAAGAAATATTCCAATAATAAACTAAATAAAAACACTTGTAAACTAATTAAAGAAAGTAAATAGCCAAATAACCAACCACCATTTATTAATAACCATGTTCCTAACATGGTTATATAAAAATACCCCTAAAAATACTCATAACAATACCTCTGAAATTTGACCCTAAGTTAGTAAAAGTGAAGGTCTAACATATCTGTTCGATAAATACATGTCTAGAATTTATCATAACTTATTACCCTCCTCCAACCACAGTTTAAATTCAACTGAAGATTTTGTTAAAAGGCTTTGAGACATTGAAATTAAAAAGGATTACTTTTTTGTTAATTTTGATGTCCTTAATCTTTATCCATTCATTAATATTGATGAAATTGCTACAATAGTTAATAAATATTTAATTAATAAATAAATGCCAAGACCCTAATATTGCTCATACCCTTAAGGTCACTACTAACCTTATATTATGTGAAAATTACTTTAACAATACAATTCATCAGCTAATGAAAGGTGTCCCCATGGGATCACTGATATCTGGGTTTATGGCAGAATTTAAATTAAGACTGTTGGAAAATGAAAATTTTGAATTTTTAAAGGATAATTTTTTTTCTGGTTCATGTCCATTGATCAGGGTTAGAAATAGGCAGTCGTTAGACGTTAGTCGTATTTTGCGACCAGGTTTTTCATTTTGATGCCTAAAATTCCAATTATAGGTGCCATATTTGAAGCCTGGATTTTTTCCTCATCATATCTAATAATTTTCCCAATCCCATCAGACTGTAAACAAGTCTATTTCAGTCAGCTGAACCTAATAAAAACTGATTTAAGAAATCGTATCTCTATGAAAGTAGTTGACGATTTGTTAATGATTAAGTTAAAAGGCCCTAAATTGGAAGATTTCTGCCCAGAAAATTTTATTAAACTGTAGTGGAATGATGTATCTTCTGAATGAATTTGTAATTTTAAATATGTACGTTTAATATTGTCAATGTAATTATATTCATTACATAAATATTTTTTATATGATCTTGCATATATTATTTATAAGTTGATGCTTTATTATTATTTTTTTAATATACATATTTAATTATAGATGGCACTTAGATTTTTCATTTTGACGCCCAAAAAATTTAATCCAGGCGTCATTTTAACGCCTAGTTTCAAAATTCTTATTTCTAACACTGCCGTTGATGATGTATTCACCATCATCCATAAAAACAGCAAATTAGACTCTATTTAATAATGATTCTGATTGTAACCTTTTATAACTTTCTAAATTTATTAAAAAAAATATTTACCTTTAACTGCTGTTAGAAAATATTTTCGCTACCTGTTTCAGAGTTCTTCAGTCATGAATATTTATTCCTTTTCCTTCTTGTTTTCATCTGATTTGGCACACATGCTCTATTTTCTTGGTTAAAAATTGTTGCCATTGTTTGATTTCATCACATATATTCAAAAACCATTTACCTTTAATCGTTGCTAGAAAATGCAACAATTTTTAAACAAGAAAACAGAATATGGTCACCACAGCAAACAAAACTGGGAAAGAAAGGGAGTAAGTATTCAGGACTGAAGAAGGCCTGGCACTTGGAGTGAAAATATTTTTTAACAGCATGTAAATGTAAATGCGTTCTTTAATAAATTTATATTATTGTAAAGAATGCTATTATTAACACATGAATTTAAATTATTTTCTAATTTTTTATTTGTTTTAAACTCAATACAGGTATCTTCTGGCAAGACCTATTTTTAGATTACACAAATGTGGCTAAAGATGTTGTTCAAGAAGCTAAAGCAAAACCGTTGAAAGCAATAATGATTGCTTCAGGTATATTCAAATTTATAATTTTTTTTCTTTCTTTTTGTTTTTAATTATATAGTAAAATATCCTCAAGACATTCATCCGCTGTACCATAGATAGAGTGGCTCTATAAATTGTATGAACTTTTAATGGAGGTTGTTCAGAAAATGATAATTCAAGATTCAGGCGACAAATTCATATGAATTAAATGTTTTTAATTATTGAAATTTATATTATTTATCTTTATATCTAAGAATCATTAGCATTAGTTTCTTTGAGTAAAAAAAAAAAAAAAAAAAAAAAAAACCTTTTTAGCAATAGTTTTTTTTCTAAGAATAATTTTATATACTTATGGGGACAAATTATTCAATTTTGCTATATTGAATAATTTGTTCCTGTATGTGGAACAAGTACTCCCATATGTTATAAACTTTAGTGGAAACTTATTGTTTTTATTAATAAGTTTCCTGGTAGGAAATACCAAATTGAGCTTTAATTTTTAATTTTAGCTAAGTTTCATATATTATACTTCTTTTTTTGCAATTAAAGTCAACACAACTCATTTACAACCCATTGCATTTAAATGTATTAAAATTCCCTTTTCCAACCTTGAACTTCTTCTCTAAGTATACACATTCAAAAATATAAAGTCATTAGCTTTTTTTTTTACATATACAAATTATTATGTTGCTCATAGAGGTTAACATCAGTTATATGAAATATTACTCACAAACTTTGAATAAACACCATATAATGCAATAAACTCACAACAATTGTTTCGGGTTGAAAAAACACACGACCCTTCATCAGGCAAATAAAGTAAGAACAAGTGCTTACTTTATTCGCCTGATGAAGGGTCGTGTGTTTTTTCGATGTGCTTACTTTATTCGCCTGATGAAGGGTAGTGTGTTTTTTCGACCCGAAACAATTGTTGCGAGTTTATTGCGTTTTATGGTGTTTATTCAAAGTTTGTGAGTAATATTTTTTACAACGCCAGTTTTGTGGTGCTTATTTATTAAATCAGTTATATGAGGTTAAATTCAGTTTTATTGAGCCTAATTCCAAATTATTCAGACAAATTTCACCTGCCCTGCGTCTTAAAACTTAGAAATATTTATCAAACATTTGAAACGGCAGTCTCATATGATTTTCAAATTCTTTTGACATTCGTATTCAGGAAACTTCCTAACACATAATTAAGGCAAAAATTCAACGTTGAAAACTGAACATAAAACAATATTTTGTCTTTGTCTACTGTGTGGGTAAAAAATAGGTTATTTTATAATACATAAGCAGTTTTCCTGAGCTTGGTAAAATGTAGTAAAAGCACTTTCATCAATTACATTCAGTTGAAAATAATGCTGAGTAGCCCTGTATATTGTCGATAAATTATATATACAATTCACACGGTTCTTAAATTTAGCACAATATGATAAATACACAACACAACTTAAATTTCATTTACAGCAAATTCCAAGTATAACTCTAATATATATCACAATTCTTTTGTGCTACCCTGTAAACAAATGATGAATGATTTTTCTACCATATTTCATACAAAATATACTTATATACATATAAAAAACATATGCTCATTTCATTTTACTTATCTGAACATGCTAAACTGTACCTTCTAGAAATTTCGTTCATGTACTTAATGCATTTGAATTTTCTTGAATGTCCTTCCCTGTACACAAATCATTTTTTCAGTCTCAACAAATTGTCTAGTGAAGAATCCCTTTGTGATACAGACTCAGAATATTGAGCTTGAACTTTCTGTTAATATTTAATCTTAGGATATGTTAATAATAGATTCACTTAGACATACAGACTAACCACAAAAAACCTGTTTTTCAGATACTGTTTTCAGTTACCTATTTTTCTACCAGTGCCTCAAAACATGTAAATACAGCAAAAACTCCATTTCTAAAATTTGACCTTAAAACAATACTTTTTCTATCATGTGTGGATAAGCGAAAAAAAAAAAAAAAAAAATCATCTGTGAATTCATTTGTGAATACACAGTTTCGAAAAAAATTAGAAATTTGAAAATAAATTACACATTTGCATATTGTTATTATTTCAAAAATAAATAAATAAATAAATAAAAAATGCTAATCTTAATGTAAAAATATGATTTAACATATGTGACTGGATCATAAATTCATATTCCAAAAAAATATCTACTATGACCCATATAAATTTTTGCACATATAGAATAGAGTAGGCATCATCAAAAATATGAGTTTTCATATTTACCCCTCATTCCTATCATTATTTTTTGAGTTATAGTGATATTTCATTTTCTTTTTTATTAGCATTAGAAGGGCATCACATGTGACACCCCTTCCATAATGCTATTAAGAAATGAAATTTCATTCTTTCACCATCTTTAGATTAAATTATGCATTTTTCAATACGTAATCTTCAGTTTTTATGGAGCTGTATTTTAAACTTTTAATAATTATTATCATGATATGTTTCCTGTTTTTTGCACATTCTCATGATGAGCTGATTTATATATACAGTAGAACTTGGATAATTCGAAGCTGGAGGGAGCAGAGAAAAATTTGAAATATCCAAAACTTCGAATTACATATACTATTTTGTCAAAAAGAAGAGATATATTAAAAAAAAATAAAACGCTACAATCAAAGATTTAACACATAAACTTTATATCTAAGAATACTGCTACCCCCCCTACCTTCCCGCATTAAATCAATATTTTTTTACGAACTTAATTATTCAACACTTTTTAAAAAATAGTCAGATATTTTTGGTTGCTTCTTTAAGTACAGTCTTTGTGTCATAGCTTACGACTTCAACCTATCAATTGATACAAAAACAGAATATTCTACATTAGACATGGCTTTCAATTAAAAAAAACCTCGAAGTTCATGTATATGAACGATATCTTCTTCTGACGAACAAAGTAGGAAATACTCATGTATTTCCTCATCCTTCTTTTGAAAGACTGTTAAAAAAAAATAATGCACTTTAGATAAGAATAATCTCGGGAACAAATTTTACTGTAATATTTTAAAGGTAATCGTATGAAAAATTCGAATTATCGAAAATAGAATTTGAATTATCCATGATTTTTTAATATTATTTTAATACAAAATTCAAGGGACCGAGTAAAAAATTCGAATTATCCAGAATTTCGAATTATTCAAGTTTCACTGTATTTATTAAAAACGGTTAAATTTTTATGTTAATAAGTTAATCATATATAATTATAATCCCAGTGACAGAAACACAGTGACATAGTCCCGGACACAGAAAAAATGCTTACAGACATATTATGTGAGAAATGCCTAGCTGGTTATCACCCAGGGTAGCTTAGTGGTAGAGCATCCGCGCGTTAAGCGGAAGGCACAGGTTCGATTCCCGGCTCTGGTATTTTTCACATAGTTGGTATAAAAATCAGTCTTCCACTCCAAATTATCTAAAATGTGTATAGACAGTTTTTGTCTGCACTAATAAAGAAATTTGTTCGCAACTTTCGGACAGTCTTTGTCTGCAGTCATAAAAAATTGTCTGCAATTTATGGACATGTTTCACATGCAACAATGTGCTACCGATGTATGATGTCTTAGACGCTCTCTAGTAGAAACTCTAAAGCTGCCTTCAAACTCTGGCAACAGAGTAGAGCGTCAAAATCATAAATTATCCATTGTCTGAAAGTGACCCTTGAAATTTTGCACACGTTTACAATGAAGGACATTACTTTTTATTGCTCTTTTACAAAAGAGACCCTAGTCCAGATGCAATTATCACACTTGTAGGTTTGTGAGTGACAACTCAAATACCACATCAAAAGAATATGAAAAGAGGCCGGTGGTGAAGCTTTGCAGTTGCCAGAGTTTGAACGCAGCTTAAGAGCCCCCATATAGGTGCCTTGGTAGGAACACACAAAACAGTGCTTAACAACGGCAACCCAGGGAGCCTAGATCTCCCTTGATAGGCAGTGCTATGTGTGTATTCTTTTCTCCTGTTACCTGTTACTGAGATTCTATGGGAACGTATAAATGTTCTAATTTCATTTAAAACTGCCCCAAAACTTCTCCTCCACTTCAAAATTCACTTATAAAAATTTCTGTATCAAAACTGAAATGAATACTTTTATTATTTATAATTATTTATATTATGTTGTGTCAAACATTTCTATAAATATTTAATTGAATGAGTTCAACTTATTATTTTATAATTGTTTATACTATATTTTTCTGTAGCAAAACTGTATTTGTGTATTGTTGCACGAGATCACCACTGTTGTTAAGCTCTTCACCCCCCCCCCACCCAAAAATTGCCACTATCAGCTTTCAGGCTTTTTGAGTGTAAGCCATTTTCACCCCTGATTACATGCAAATTTCGCAGACAGATTATGAAATTTGAAAAGCCTGTCGCAGACAGCTACAAAACTTTCTACCACTGGGATTATAAT
This sequence comes from Salticus scenicus, assembly GCA_963930645.1. Taxonomy (NCBI): domain Eukaryota; kingdom Metazoa; phylum Arthropoda; class Arachnida; order Araneae; family Salticidae; genus Salticus; species Salticus scenicus. The sequence continues at coordinate 39,855,580 of OZ005659.1, forward strand.
TAAATTCAAACCCAGGTTGGCGTCAAATAAGAATAGGAATGATGTAGTATTTTAAGTGTATGAGAATTTACAACAATGACATTTATTTTACAACAAAATTACTTTTACTAAAATAAACTAGTTATTTACAGTCTTAATTAAGGAAAATTTTCTATAACCTAGTTCCTTACCATTAATTTATATTAAATCAAAAAATACTTTTTTATTCATTTACCCGAAGCTTTTCAACCCGGAAGAAACTGGGCCATCATCAGGAGGTAAACTTGCTCAGTATATTCATGTGCAACTGCTGTTCCTTTTTATTTATATTTAGTATCTGACACCATCAGCTATCTAGATTTTTGATTGGGCACCTCAATGTCATTGTAGCTGTTTGAATTTTTAGCAGAGCCAGTTCACCATCTGATGATGGCCCAACGTTGGGTTGAAAATATTTGGGTAAACAGACAGAAAAAGTATTTTTTGATTTAATATAACAATAAATAATAAAACAAGACTGGCTCAGTCTTGCTTTTGCCTCCAAAGCAATAGCACATGTTTTTGCACCTGAAGAAGAAAGGCCATGTCCTTTTAAAACCGGTAGTGCTTTCTTTAATTTTGTGGTGTGTGAAGAAATTTTCCAAGATAAAATATTGATTGTACACCAGTTCTTTAATTTAGTATTGTACTTGTACCTTTTTTTTATGATTTTTCTTTTTCTTCCTTTCTTTTCTTTTCCTTTTTTTGCATTTTAATTTTTCCTTTATGCAAAACTACAGTGGTAGTGTGCAGATCGTAATTTGCTTGAAATTGAATTAATAAACAATTGAATATCTTTTAGTGAGTTTGATTTGGTAAAATTGAAAATATAGTATAGTAAAACATTAATTGGTAAATATATTCTCTTTAGACCAAAATATTTTTAATAATACTCGTGTTTGACACCTACACTTAACCGTGGACTCAAATACAAAATATGAATCCTGTAAACTTGAATAAGAATATTTGAAATACAGTATTTATTGCAACGTTGCATCATTTTATGTTTGATATAGTGGTATATGTAAGTGTCAATTTCAATTAAAATTATAATGAAGGTGATGGAAATACTGCACCTTAGGGAGGGAAGAATCAAGAAAGTTGTCTGCTAAATTAAAAAATGAACCTAGATTGCATCAGTATACATGTAGATTTTTCATCTGTAGTCGTAATGTAGATCTTCTAATGTTCGGAGCGTTTAGTAGCTCCGTAACTTAAACTCATGTTTTTTTATTTTTTATATTCTTTTATTAAATATTTAAAAGACACAAAGTCATCTCGTAATTGAGTATGCTGAATCATTTGAATCTAATGGATATTTTCTTTATAGAAGAGTTTATAATGATTTAGCTGTCTAAACAAGAATATAAAGATCGGATGCTAAATTGAAGAATACAGGTAAGAAGATTTTCTTAATTATAATTACCTGTAAAATATTTTATCGAAATATATATATAATTAAAATAAATATGTGTGACATCTGTGTTATTATAAAATAATATTCTGTGCTATCAAGGTATTTTAATAACAGATTATGAGCACAGAACAAAAAATGATGTCACACTTTCTATATACAGTCAAATCTGCCTAAACCGGAATCTGTGAAAACGGAAACCTGCGTAAAACGGAAAAAAATTTCAGTCCCTTCAAAAGTCTATGGGAACCTTTACTAAAACATATATAAATGATAAAATAGTATACGAGATAAAAACTTTCATCAATTTTATTTTTTGTATAATTAGAATTTAATTTGGTAGTAATTTGATGATTTAAAAGTTAAGAATTTCTTCAGAAAGTTGATTTTCTGTTAGACACGGCAAATTTACAGCAGTTACATGGAAAATCTGCATAAAACGGAAATCTGTCTAAAACAGAAAGTTTTAATAGTCCCATTCTGTTCCGTTTTAGACAGATTTGACTGTATAAAAATTCATTTATATAGATATAAGAAAAGTATAGTATTCTGTTTTAAGATAATATGCAGTGGAATATGTTAAAAATACAAAAATAATAAATGAATTGAAATAAATTTCGATTAAAAAAAAAAAAAGAGCATCCGTTCTAAATAGAACTGAAACCAAAAGTTTTGGTTTGAAAAATATATGTGTTCTAGAAACAAAAAGAAAGAAAAGAAAAAAACTCAATTGAATTGTAATTAAGTATAATAAGAAAAGAAATATTATATAATCAAAATATTTGCAGTGATTAAATAATAAAGTTAAAATGGCTTTTGCAAAAGATGTTTCAATCATCGACAAATTGAATTCCACGAATTACGATTTATGGAAGTTCAAAATAGAAATGATGCTATGTAAGAAAAATATGTTTGAATTGATAACAGACAAGCCTCACAATCCTGTCACTAATGAGTGGACAATAAAGGATCGCAAAGCCAAAGCGATTATTAATTTATCGATAGAAGACGATCAAATCGTACACATTAAAAATCTCGCGACAGCTAGGTAAACGTGGGACACTTTAAAAAGAGTTCATGAGCGTTCAAATTTATCAAGCAAATTATTTTTATTAAGAAAGTTATATTCTGCTAAACTAGCAGAGGGTGAAAACCTATCTCAACATCTAACGTACATATATCAGATCCGTGATAGACTGACCGCTATAGGTGAAGTGATAAATGATGAGCACATGTCAGCTCTTATGCTATGCTCACTTCCTCCAAGTTTCGATACCTTGATTACTGCAATTGAATCTAGAGATCAGGAAGACTTGACCCCAGAATTCATTAGGGGAAAGTTACTGGACGAAGATCTAAAAAGATCAGAAAACAATCAAACAAATAATAAAAGGGCATATAAAATGCACATTAAAAATAAAACACCACCACGAAAGTTTTGCAATTATTGCAAAAAGAGTTCGCATAATAAAAGCGATTGTTGGCATTTAAAAGATAAAGAAAGCAACGAATATAAACACAAAGAGAATAATGACTATAAAAATCCAAATAACTATCAAAGCAACTTCTACAACCATAATAAATATAAAAACAAACAAAGATCAAATATGATACGAGAAACGGAAAATAAAATGAAAAATCTAACTTTTGTGGTAGGAAATTCAAACAGAAACTCGTTCATTGTAGATAGCGGGAGTTCAAGGCATGTATGCAACAGTATGAAAAGGTTCATATCATTTAAAAACAATGATAAAACACAAGTTATGTTAGCCAATGGTCAATCAGTAATCTCACAAGGTTGTGGAGATGTAAAATTAAAAGTAAAAAATTCTAAAAATGAAACCAAACACATTATACTCGAAGATACTCTCTTCATTCCTGAAATTGCCACAAATTTAATTTCAATAAAAAAGGCAACCGAGAATGGTTGTCAGGCAATATTTAAAGAGAACACTTGTGAAATTAAATTTAAAAACGAAGAATATATTTTTGCGACAGTAGCTGACAATTTGTATGAAGTTAAAAAAAATGATAACATAGAAGAAAAAATAAACATGACACAAACTTGCGATAATAAAAATTGTGTTAAACTATGGCACAGTAGATTAGGACACAAAAATATCACACAAATAAAAGAACTCGTCAGTAAAGAGATGGCAACGGGAATTAAACTGAACAATTGTAAACACGATGATAATTGTGAAATTTGCATTATGTCAAAATTAGAAAATGATTCATACCCCAAAGTAGCTACACACAAGACAAAAGAAACATTAGACATAATACATTCTGACCTCTGTGGGCCATTCCAGACACCTACGGTGGGTGGAAAAAGTTATTTTCTCACTTTCATCGACGACTACAGCTGCTACACTTATATATATCTGTTGAAAAATAAATATGAAGCTTTAGAAGCTTTCAAAAATTACCATGCACTCACTTCCAATATATTTGGAAGAAAAATTAAAATTTTGCATTCTGACAATGGTGGTGAATATATGAATAAAGAGTTTGAAAAATTTCTTCAAAATGAGGGTATACAACACCAACTGATTGTGCCCCCATTGTTCTCAACAGAACGGCGTGGTGGAAAGGAAAAACTGTACTTTAGTCGAAATGACCAGATGCATGTTAAATGAAAGTCAATTAAACAAAAACTTTTGGGGAGAAGCTTTAATAACAGCAAACTATTTACAAAACAGACTACCAACAAGTGCCTGTGAAAAGACACCATATGAGCTTTGGACTGGTATGAAACCAGACCTCTCAAAATTAAGAACATTTGGCTGCAAAGCTTATGTTTATGTGAACAAAACTGATAGAAAAAAGTTGGACAATAAAGCGAAGCGAGGAATTTTCATGGGTTATGATCTAAAAAGTAAAAGATATAGAATTTATGTAAATAAAAACATAAAAATCTGCAGAACTGTGAAATTTCTCGAAGAGCATGAAACTCACGAACATTCTCGAAACATTGACCAAAATGCAATTAATGAAGAATCTAAAATTCCTGTTATTCTAAACAATGAAAATGATGTAACAGAAGAACACAATGAAATACAGAATACACAAACCCTAAGGAGGTCAGATAGAATAAACAAAGGGGTACCACCTGAACGTTTTGTTTTTCTGTCAACTAATACTAGTTATATTGAACCGAAAACATTTGACGATATAGTAAACATGAAAAATCCTATTGAGAAAGAAAAATGGTTAAAAGCAGCGGAAGAATAAATAAAATCATTAAATAAAAATGAAACGTGGGATTTTGTTGATCCTCCACCTAATACACACATTGTTGGTTCCAAGTGGGCTTTTAAAGCAAAATACAATGACTCTGGCAAAATTGAAAAATACAAAGCACGTCTCGTGGCAAGAGGTTTCAATCAAAGGTATGGAACTGATTATGATGAGACTTTTGCCCCAGTGGCTTCTCATACAACGATCAGAACCTTTTTGATAAATGCATTATACAAAAATTTGCAGTTAACTCACGTTAACGTGAAAACCGCTTTCCTCCACAGACAACTAGAAGAAGACATTTTTATGAGCCAGCCAGAAGGCTTCATAACACCAGGACAAGAGAAAAAGGTCTGCAAATTACGAAAAGCCATATATGGCCTCAAACAAGCAGCCAGGTCTTGGAATACTAAAATCAATGATACACTAATCAAGTTAAATTTTACTGCCTGTGAATCAGACAAGTATTTATACAAAAGGTCAAAGGACAATAATACAGTTTACTTACTTATTGTTGGCTAAATTCGCCATTCTCTCATTTTTCCCGTCAGCGTTACAAACACTTATTTTTTCTTTTCCTTACCTCCGGAGGTTTTATGTTTAAGTAACTTTATTTCTAGCAAAATGTATTCAAGTGCTAAATTAATTTACTTCCTTTTTATGTAAAATAACTATAATAGGTAAAAATGCCGCTTTGTTTACATTCTTCTAGTTAACTCAAACGCTAACCGCTACCACCAAGCAAGCGGCGCTGCTTTCGCAGTATTTTTAATTCAACTCGGTTTCTTGCGATCGCAATTATCTAATTTAGTTTCTATTCAAAATTTGTAACTATTAATCAATTAAATAGCACTTGAGTACAAAATATAAAATCATTCACCTATTTTTCCTATTTTTTTTTAATTGCATAAATTTGCATATGAATTTAATGGCAGTACAGCTAACTGTTTCTTTAACTGCCAGCGAATCTTCTAGACAGCATCGCGGTTCATTTAAAAGGGGTGTGTACGACACATCAGCTGGCTTTGCTTTTCGACGATGTTTTTGGATGCTGCTGGTTCCGTAATGCACGATTCATTTCTAAAAATTTCTTTTTCGGCTTATAGTCGTAATAGGTGAATGACTCTAATTAAATAAATATCGATTGTTTTCTTTGTTATTTTTGAAAGTTATGTTTAAAGTTTTTAAGTTAAATTGCATGATTCAAGTTGAATCTTAATAAAAATAGTAGTTTTCAAGACTGTTTCCTTCATTATGAAATTTACACCAGTACAGGAACATCGACTACTGGCACGTGAGTACATATTTTTCAATCTCATTCATCCTTTTGTAAGTCTATATTTTAAACTAGGATGTCATTTTATTTAATGAGATATAGGAGTTTACTTGTACTCACGTGTCCAGTGTCAGATAATTTTCTACATTGGGAAGGAGCTTATTGCTGCTACTCTGCATTTGGGTTTTTTTTTAATTAACTAACAGAAGAATAAACCCAGAAGAGGGTTATGGACCCAGAGCCCTTCCCTAGTTTAAGGAAATTAATTGAAGTAGATAAATTTTAAGATGGCTACAAACATAAATCCACAGCATTTATTAACTAGACATAATTATCGTTCTTGGTCTAGAAATATAAAAATTAAACTAGAAAGTGAAGGCTTAATTGTTTGGATAGATAAGAAAAACTGGCCTCAAGAGAGTGAAACTGAAAAAGAAAAATTACCTCCCATTTCTAAATTTAAACTAGAGCAAAGCAAGGCTAAAACATGTGGATTAATAAAATCTTATTGTAGTCCTGATATTTGTTTAGAAATTAATCATTTGGATGATCCAGCTGAAATTTGGCAAATCTTGAAAACCAGTATAGGGGGAACTACCTCAGATAGGTCATATAGAATCTGTTGTTTAAAAGAGTTTAAATCCCTTAAGAAATTACCTGAGGAAGAATTGCCAACCTTTATAGCTAGGATTGAGGATAGTTGTCGAAGGTTAGAAGATATTGGGGAAAATATTTCAGAAGACTATAAATGTTATGCTTTAATTGAAAATTTACCCATTGAATACGACTATTTAGCCCGTGAAATTGAGAACTATGAGCAAAATGATTTTAAATTTCTAAAAATTAAAAGTGAAATCCTGAAGGAATATACAAGAAGAAACTTGAGGGAAGAAACTAAAGTAGAATGTTTAGCAACTGAAAACTTAAAACCTAATATAAAATTTAAAGTAAAATGTGAATTTTGTAGTAAATTAGGCCATTCAATACGAGAATGTAAGAAGAAACACCGAATTGAAGACAAAGTTAAACAAACTCATGGAGGGGCATTTATAACAGAAAGCAATGTTTCTGAATTTTTAAACAGTGGTCAGGCAAATGAAATATTAACTAGAGAATGGACTTTGGACAGTGCGTCCACATCGCACATCTGCCAGAACAGGGAATTCTTTACAGAGATGAGAAAACCTCAAAACAACTCGGCAGTAAAAATGGGTATCACTCCCCATGAGGTTGAAGGCATAGGGACAGTTAAATTTACAATAAAAGAAGGTCAAAACATAAAAACTGTAACCCTTTTTAATACTTTGTATGTTCCCACAATTCATCGAAATCTTATAAGCATGTCTAAAATGGATAAAGCTGGTATGCACGCAAAACTAGACCATGGTTTTAAAATTTTTTCCCCTCATTGGAAATATCTTTGGTCTGCAAAATTAAAAGATAATTTTTATGTTATAAAAGGGCTCCCATTGAAAAGGAGAGGTGAAAATGAAATTAAAGAAAACAAAATGTCCCCAAAACTAACTAAAAGGAAAACTGTTAAAGACATCATTAAATCTAGAAAGGAAAATAAAAATGAAACTATACAATTTGCCTATTCAGTAGATAAAAATGATATTATGATTTGGCATGAACGCTTGGGGCATTGTAACATTCCTACAATAAAGAAAATGTTTAATGAAAGTTTAGTTGAGCCATCAGTCAAGTTAAAAGGGGAAGAATCTAGGTGCGAACCGTGTATATATGGCAAAAATACACGTGCAGAATACCCAAGGTCAAGTAATATTCGTTCAACAGAAATACTCCAACTTATCCATACAGATGTTTGGGGACCAGCCCCTACTCCGTCTAAGCATGGGTTTAGATACATTCTCACATTCCTAGATGATTACAGTCGCCGATCCTTTTGCTATGCTATGAGAACTAAAGATGAAGTCTGCACTAAATTAAAAAGTTTCATAGAATTTATAGAACGTCAAACTGGCAAAAAGATAAGAGCCATTAGGAGTGATAACGGACTTGAGTATTGTTGTCGCCCTATAGAAGAATTGTTAGGAAAACTAGGAATTAGACATGAGAGAACCAATACCTATTCTCCTCAAATGAATGGTTCTGCAGAAAGGTTGAACAGAGTACTTTTTGACGGCATGAGAACTCTTCTACAGTCCTCCAACATTCCTGAAAATCTCTGGTTAGAAGCAGTTCATACTATCAACTATATTAGAAATCGAATTTTCCATCGGTCTATAAATGACATTCCATTTAAACGTTGGTATGGAAGGAAACCAACTCTGAAACATCTTAAAAGATATGGTTGCATTGCTTATGTCCACATCCCGCAACAGAAAAGGAATAAATTTCAACCTAGAGCCAAGAAAGGAATAATGATAGGATACGGTATGCGAACAAGGGGCTACCGAATTTGGATACCCGAGGAGGACACCATAATAGAAAGCAAACATGTAACTTTTAATGAAGAAAAGCTAGGAATAGAAAGAGACGGGCAAGTGGTTGCTTCAGAATTTGATGATGATGATGAATTAACTGATACAAATGTAGAAGATCAAAGCTCAGGCAGTGAAAGTTCAGAACAAGAACCACAGCCGAGTACGAGTCGTGAAACAGAACTAAAATCTGACCAGTGTGTAACCTTTAGAAGATACACAAAAACTAGAAAAAAGGGAAAGACTAAAGGACAGGAAGATATATATGTATTTGCTCCAGATGGAAAAACTTTGAGAAGTAATATAAAACTTGAAAACTACTGTAAAGAACATAATATAAATTATGATCCTTCACTAGACGTTTTTTCCAAATATTGTCAAATAACTAATGATTTTTCACTTAAAAGAAAAGACACTGAAGAGGTAAGTAGTGAAGAAGAGGCAAATTGTGCTGAAATAATAATTCCCCGTTCACCTAGGGAGGCAAAGAAACTACCAGAAGCAGAGGAATGGAAGAAAGCCATGGACATGGAAATTGACATGATGATAAAGAGGCAAGTATGGGAACCAGTACCAAAACCAAATCAAACCACTAAAATTCTGGGGACGAAGTGGGTTTATACCCTGAAAAATAAAGATAAATCCAAGAGGTTTAAAGCTAGACTCGTTGCCTTGGGAAATAATCAGACTGAAGGTCAAGATTATGAGGAAACATTCTCACCAGTTGTCAATTTTGTCCTAATCCGTTTATTTATGATCCTTTTTATCTGTATATTGAAGTGGAAACATAGTTTAATTGATGTTAAATGTGCCTATCTCTATGGCAATGTTGATAAAGATATCTATATAGCCCAACCTACAGATTATATAATAGAGGGAAAAGAAAATCATGTTTTAAAATTAAAGAAAGCTCTATATGGTCTCCATCAAGCAGGAAAGTGTTGTTATGAGGAATTACACAATAAATTAATAACAAACGGATTCCATCAAATTAAAGGTCTGACTTGTGTCTATAATTATAAAAATAGAGCTATAGTTTTAATTTACGTTGATGACCTACCTGTGTTTGCTAAATCTGAAACAGATCTAAAAGAAGTAATAAAGCTATTAGAATCAATTTATGAACTAGAAAATCTTGGCCTAATAACAAAATTATTGGGAATAAACTTCAATATCACAGATGAAAAGATTATAATTAATTGCCCAGAATATATAAATTCCTGTCTCAAAAAGTTTAAAATTTTCAATCATATTAATACTTTTCTTCCTCTTAACACAGGCACAGTAACTTCTCTACAGGAAATGCCTCAGACTGATGCTGAGCGTCTTCAAATGCAGAAGGTGCCATATAGAAGTCTTCTTGGATGCCTCCTCTACATTGCCGGAAGATGCCGTCCTGACATTAGCTATGCTGTCGTCTCACTCTCACAAGTTGTAGAAAATCCTGGCTCTATCCATTGGAAAAGACTACTGCAGATATTAAAGTACCTAGCCTCCACAAAAGATTTAGGACTTAGTTTATCATCAAACCAGCAACCTCTTCAGCTTACTACATACTCAGATGCAAGCTGGGCCAGTGATCCCCAGGATCGTCGTTCCTGGTCTGGTTATATAATTTTCATCAATAATATGCCACTAACATGGCGGGTAATTAAACAAACCTGTGTTGCTCTTTCGCCGATGGAGTCAGAATTTATTGCCTCTTCCGAATCAGCAAAGGACATAAAATATCTTACCTCTACTATTAAAAACATAATTGAAGATCTTCAGCTATTTACTACTATAAAAATACAAAAACCAATTCTTTTCTGCGATAATACTGCAAGTGTGCAATTTACAAAATGTAGAGCTGAAAACATTAAAAATAGGTACATTGACTTAAGATATATGTTTGTACGAGAGATGTATGAGAATGGTGAGATAGATGTTAAGAACATCCAATCGAAAGAAAATATTGCGGACATTATGACGAAAGCTCTACCTAAAGACGCTTTTCTAAAACTAAGACAGTCTTTTCTAGCATGAAATGTAATTGAAAAAAAAAAAATCAAGGACAATTAATGAACTATAAATTTTATAGACTGTCTTTTGGGACTTATACTTTCAAATGGACTTGGAAAAAAAAAACTACATATTATTAAAAATTGTAATTTTTGCTTAAACCCTAGAAAATGTCTAGGTCATCTGTGAACTTGGTTTTACATTTTTTTTTCTACCTAAATTTTTTTTTTTTGTAACTCTGTCGGAAAAGGGAGGCATTTTGTTGGCTAAATTCGCCATTCTCTCATTTTTCCCGTCAGCGTTACAAACACTTATTTTTTCTTTTCCTTACCTCCGGAGGTTTTATGTTTAAGTAACTTTATTTCTAGCAAAATGTATTCAAGTGCTAAATTAATTTACTTCCTTTTTATGTAAAATAACTATAATAGGTAAAAATGCCGCTTTGTTTACATTCTTCTAGTTAACTCAAACGCTAACCGCTACCACCAAGCAAGCGGCGCTGCTTTCGCAGTATTTTTAATTCAACTCGGTTTCTTGCGATCGCAATTATCTAATTTAGTTTCTATTCAAAATTTGTAACTATTAATCAATTAAATAGCACTTGAGTACAAAATATAAAATCATTCACCTATTTTTCCTATTTTTTTTTAATTGCATAAATTTGCATATGAATTTAATGGCAGTACAGCTAACTGTTTCTTTAACTGCCAGCGAATCTTCTAGACAGCATCGCGGTTCATTTAAAAGGGGTGTGTACGACACATCAGCTGGCTTTGCTTTTCGACGATGTTTTTGGATGCTGCTGGTTCCGTAATGCACGATTCATTTCTAAAAATTTCTTTTTCGGCTTATAGTCGTAATAGGTGAATGACTCTAATTAAATAAATATCGATTGTTTTCTTTGTTATTTTTGAAAGTTATGTTTAAAGTTTTTAAGTTAAATTGCATGATTCAAGTTGAATCTTAATAAAAATAGTAGTTTTCAAGACTGTTTCCTTCATTATGAAATTTACACCAGTACAGGAACATCGACTACTGGCACGTGAGTACATATTTTTCAATCTCATTCATCCTTTTGTAAGTCTATATTTTAAACTAGGATGTCATTTTATTTAATGAGATATAGGAGTTTACTTGTACTCACGTGTCCAGTGTCAGAAAATTTTCTACATTGGGAAGGAGCTTATTGCTGCTACTCTGCATTTGGGTTTTTTTTTAATTAACTAACAGAAGAATAAATCCACACTTATTTATGTCGATGACATATTATTGGCAGGAAACAAAAATGAAATATATGAAGTAATAAAGGAACTTGAAAATGAATTTGAAATCACAAATCTAGGTCAAGTAACCAAATACTTAGGAATACAAATAGAAAGAGGTGATAATGGGACATTAGCAATACGTCAGAAAAATAAAATAAATGAACTTGTAAACAAATTTAATTTGCAAGATTCCAAACCAGTTAACACACCACTTGTTCACCCCCCCCCTCCCCCAGGATACCAGAAAGATGATAAAACTGAAAATATTCTACCAAATAACACCCAATATCCGCAAGCTGTAGGAGCTTTGTTGTATATAGCAACATTAAGCAGACCGGACATCTCGGCAGCAGTTAATATACTTAGTCGTAGAAATGAACAACCTAGAGAAAAGGATTGGGAAGCTGCAAAAAGGGTAATTAAATACTTAAACACTACTAAAGATTACAAATTAAAATAATGTTGATCAAGAACCTATTTTAAAGGTTTTTGCTGATGCTGACTGGGCAAATGACACACTTGATAGAAAATCTACAAGTGGAAACGTATACTTTGTTGGCAAAAACCCGATTAACTGGACATCCAAGAAACAGAACTGCATAGCACTGTCAACAGCTGAAGCTGAGTATATCTCGGCTGGAAATGCAGCAAAGGAAACAATATCAATATTAAAACTACTAAAAGATCTTGATATGGAACAAAAACAACCAATCGTTATTTATGAAGACAACCAAGCCTGTATTAAACTCGCTGAATCTGATAAGTACCAAAGTTGCACAAAGCATATCGATGTGAAATATCATTTAATTAAACAGTTGTGTGAACAAGGAATTATTAAATTGAAATATATCTCAAGCAAGGATATGATTGCCGATGTGCTTACTAAGGCACTACCTAAAGCGGCATTCATTAAACACAGAGATAAACTGCAACTTATTAAAACTTAATATATATTGTGCAAGGTGGAGTGTTGAAAAATATAACAATTATCTGCCCAATATATATTTTTCACAGACTATTAAAACATTCTACTTTCGATTTGAACTGTGAAGTTAAATAAATAAGGCATCTGCGCATGCCTACGAAACCGCTTGCACCTGCATCAGTGTACATGTAGATTTTTCATCTGTAGTCATAATGTAGATCTTCTAATGTTCGGAGCGTTTAGTAGCTCCGTAACTTAAACTCATGTTTTTTTATTTTTTATATTCTTTTATTAAATATTTAAAAGACACAAAGTCATCTCGTAATTGAGTATGCCGAATCATTTGAATCTAATGGATATTTTCTTTATAGAATAGTTTATAATGATTTAGCTGTCTAAACAAGAATATAAAGATCGGATGCTAAATTGAAGAATACAGATAAGATTTTCTTAATTATAATTACCTGTAAAATATTTTATCGAAATATATATATAATTAAAATAAATATGTGTGACATATGCGTTATTATAAAATAATATTCTGTGCTATCGAGGTATTTTAATAACACTACCGGGCGTACATATGGAGGGCAGGTAAATTTATCTTTCACCATTTCATCTAAACCTACACCCCGCAACAAAAAAATAGGAACAAAGGTTTTTTTTTTTTTTTATTTTCATAAAATAACATTATCTAAATTGTGCTTATCACTTATTATTATAATAAAATAACACTATTCCCAGACTAATTTTTGTTTTAAGACTAATTTAGAGAAGTTTTAAGGTTAAAATTTTTCGAAATTAAGACTACACTCCGTGACAAAAAGATAGGAACAAAGGGTATTTTTAAAATTTTTCATAAAATAACATTATCTAAATTGTGCTGATCATTTATTATCATAACAAAATATTATCTTATCAAAAACATATTAAATATTTGAATCATATTCAAAATTGAAAAAAAAAAAAAAAAAAAAAAAACTTTGCTCCTATCTTTTTGTCGCGGTGTGTAGCCTTAAACAAGAAAATTTTAGTCTTAAAATTTTTCTAAATTAGTCTTAAAACAAAAATTAGTTCGGGAATAGTGTTATTTTATGATAATAATAAATGATAAGCACAATTTAGATAATGTTATTTTATGAAAAATCAAAGAAAAACCCTTTGTACCTATCTTTTTGTTGCGGGGTGTACTTTCGATCTTCAAGTGTTCAAGGTCAGCGCTACTACACTTTTGGAGAAGGGGGGGGGGGGTTACTTTTGAAATTTTATGGTATTTCTTCCCCTCATATTAAATTTATTATTTTTTTTTTAGGTATTGGTGTAGTGCAGACTGCTATACTCACAAATCCCGGTGAAAATGAATTTCAAGACAGTCTAGTCAACTCTATCACTGCTCTGGCAACAACTGGTGACTTAATTAGAAATCCAGCTTCTGAAGAATATATACAATATATCATTAGATGTCAAAACCAAGGTCTACTTAGGACTTCAAACCTTATCTTTTTTAGTCTTGTTTGGGTTGCCGATTACAGTAAAGATGTTGATATTTATGCAGCCCATTGCAAATACTTAAAACCAAAATTTTCTACTTTCCATCAAAGGATTATAGACATTGGAATATTTGGTACATGGTGGAATTTAAGAAAGAAAATGATTGATTATGATGTCAATCCTAGTGAATGGAATGAAATGACATGATTAGAATTATATAGTTTTAGGTATTTAAGTGAAAACATTATTTATAGAAAGTATGTAATAAAAGAAAGCAAAATATGTAAGATAGAAATAAAATTTTATTTATATTAAAATTTTTATTATTGCTTTTAAGTATTTAGACACTACTTCATACAGACAAATGTTTGTTTTTATCTTTATTATTATTATATATATACATATATATACACACATAAATAAAAGAAATAATTTCCACTCCTTGCTCTTCATTAACACAAGGTATTAGGTAAAAACACAATTCATAATTGCAATAAATTTTCGATTATCTGCAAGTAGGTTCTGTGCATTGCAGTTTACCTGCAGGAGCGGAAAAAGGGTGGGAATAAGAAAGTGTAGGATCAAGAAAAAGTGTTTTTTCAAGAAAAAAGAAAAACAAATGATTGGGTTTAAAAAAAAATATATATATATATATATATATATATATATAAATGTTTATGTTTTATCTTTTTGTACTGTGCAGTACTGTTTAATTTAGTGCGTAAATTAGTTTATAAACAGTACCTTGGCTTTGGCTTTATGGTATGTACACTTTTTTATTTATTGTTTTAACATTCTGTAGTGCATAAAATACAAATATTTTTATTATATTCTGAATATTTTTATTATATTATGAATATTTTCATTATTTTCTCTCTCTCCATATATATATATATATATATATAAAATTACTGTCACTGGTGTCAAATGTTTTTACCTGCGACCACATCTCCTTGCGGAGGGCAGTGTCCTCTGCATCAGGAGAGGTATCAATGTGTGCCAGATACTCTAAGGAAGACATTTCAGTTAATTAAAAATTTCTATCATCTTAATTGACAAAGTCTGATATCAGAACTACTAAAGATCAAGTTAGTAATATCAACACAGCAAAGCAAGCCGCCACCGTGCAGCCTCTGATGATGGGAGGGGCCCCTTCCCGAAAGTGCTAAGGCTATATTGAAGAAGTATGTAAGGTCTTCATTTATTTGTTATAATTTGCTTCTTGCTTGTTGAAATCTTTAATTTATTTAAGGTCTAATTGCTTTCTTTCTTTTTCTTCTTTTTTTTTTCTTGTGATTTATGTCAGCTCTAATTTAAAGACATGCTTTTAAACTAAAGCATAATGCATTACAATTAACTGAAATTGATCTCCTATTTATTTATTTATTTTTTTTTAAGTGGATTTATTACTAGCTTCTGCACGTATAAGAAGAAAGTAGAAGATACAGAAAAAATTTCGATTTCTGGTTTTCAATGAATTTACATGCTTTGAGATTTCTTTGCTTTTCAATTCACTGAAATTGACTACTTATTTTTAAAAAAGTGGCTTTATTATTCTATCCTCTGCTTATATAAGAAGAAAGTACAGTCGAACCTTGTTAACGTGAACACGCTTAGCGTGAATTACTGTTAAATGAACAGTTTTCACAATCTCTGTTAAAAAGTATACGACTAATAATGTTTCTTTAACCTTTTAACATGAATTCCCTTAATGTGAATTTCCACTTAAGACGAACTTATTTGGGTGTTCCCTAGAGAAATTTCTATGGTTAACATAAAAGAAATTTTTTAGGAAAGTGGATATTGACATAATTCTACACAACAAAGTGCCTGGGTGTATGGAATAAGTTCGCTACCCCCAATGAAATATTTTCAATTAATAATACACAAATAAATTGTAATCAGAAACAGACAGTGATTGTGTATTTTAAAAGAGTAGCTAAATTAGTACAATTGAAATTGTGTTGAAATATATCAACCCCCTCCCCCCCCCCTCTTCCCTCTTTTCTGAACTTAGGGAGGTGAGAAGCTGATTCGCAAAATTACAGTTGGGAGAGAAAGATAAACAAGAATGTTTGTATATTACCGGAAATCAAATGTTTTTTTTCTAATTTAGTTTTAGAAAAGTGTAGTAGTAAGTGATAAACGATTAAAGTTTAGAAACACATTAGTATTTCAAACAATGGAAGAAAAAATAATACAGCTTTTTGGATTTCATAAAAGAAAATTAAAATTGTTTATTTAAAAACATTATAAATGTATTAGATATTCGTTATTTCATTACAAACCTTTGTTCTTATAAATGGAATCACCTTCACAACCCCCCCCCCCCTCCTTCAAACCAAATGTGCTCTAAACACAAAGTATCGATAATTCATTTTTAAAATTTTGAAGGAAGGATTATATCATATAAATCATTATTTTACCTCACTTTAAATCCTTACTATATCTGAGTCCATTATATATTTCGGCGACCAGTCGGTGCCATCATCAGAAATACTCGGCAGAATGATTCGCAGGTGTTAATTTTAGGCGGTTTTGAAGGAAAGATTATACCATATAAATCATTATTTTACCTCACTTTAAATCCTTACTATATCAGAGTCCATTATATATTTCGGCGACCAGTCGGTGCCATCATCAGAAATACTCATATAAATCATTATTTTACCTCACTTTAAATCCTTACTATATCCGAGTCCATTATATATTTTGGCGACCAGTCGGTGCCATCATCAGAAATACTCTCAGCCTTCTCAAGAACTAACAATACTAATCCAATTAACATTGACTCCATTAAATTAAAAAAAATAGCCCCCTATAACTCTCACCACTATGCTCTCAAAAGAGAAGCAATTGAAATACTAACAACTAATAACACAGTTAATGACATCGAACATAGCCTAATTCCACCTGAGTGGCAACAGTTGTACAGAGAAGATAAGCGAGCCTTCTCAAGAACTAACAATACTAATCCAATTAACATTGACTCCATTAATTTTCAAAAAATAGCCCCCTATAACTCTCACCACTATGCTCTCAAAAGAGAAGCAATCGAAATACTAACAATTAATAACACAGTTAATGACATTGAACATAGCCTAATTCCACCAGAGTGGCAACAGTTGTACAGAGAAGATAAGCGAAGTGAAGAGAGCAAGAGAGAAACTGCAGTCGATAAACAAACCGCCTAAAATTAACACCTGCGAATCATTCTGCCGAGTATTTCTGATGATGACACCGACTGGTCGCCGAAATATATAATGGACTCGGATATAGTAAGGATTTAAAGTGAGGTAAAATAATGATTTATATCGATAATTCTTTCTAATTGGTGTTTCCTTTCTTGTTCATTCTTTTTAGTTTACTTCTTCCAGAAATACGTACATAGTATATCTACAAATAATTTTCCAGCAATCTTTAAGTTTGCAAAAAAAGCTTGATATAATTGTTGGAAATTATGACAATTATCTGCCCAATATATTTCACAGACTATAAAAACATTTTTACTTTCGATTTCAAACTGTGAGGGGAAACAAATGAGGCGTCTGTGCATGCCTACGAAACCGCTCGCAGCTGCATCAATGTATATGTAAACTTTTTCTTCACTAGTTGTCATGTAGACCTTTAAGTATTCGGAGTGTGTTTAGCAGCTCCGTAATTCAATTTAATTTTATGTTCTTTTCTTTCTTAATTCTTTTATTAAATATATAAAGGCCACAAAATCATCTCGTTATTGAGTGAATCTAATTGAGTGAATCTCTTAATTAATTGAATCTAATTAATGTTTTCTTTATAGAAGAATTGATAAATGATTTAGCTTTCAAAACTGAAACAGGAACATAAAGATCGGATGCTCGTTAGAAGAATACAGGTAAGAAGATTTCCTTAATATTATAATTACCTGTAAAATTATTATATATCAAATATATATAAGTATAATAGAAATGTGCGATTTCTGCGCAAATAGAAAATAACATTCTGTGCTACTGAGGCAATTAAAAGAACAATAATAAATGATATAGATTCGGGAAAATTAAAAAAGACAGAGATAGCAAGTAAATATAAAATTGCTAAACGTACTGCATCAATGATATTGAAACACAGAGAAAAACTAGAAACTGCTTCTATGCTAATTAAATTTGAGCCGAACTAAAAGAGAATGAGAATTGCTAATAATGATGAAATAGAAACAGCATTAATCAGGTGGATGAAAGAAGCACAAAGTCAAAATCTTCCCATTTCCGGAGCAATTTTACAGGAGAAAACTCGATTTTTCGCTGATGCTTTGGGGTTCAAAAAGAATTTTCATGTTCATCAGGATGGCTCCAGAGATTTAAAGATAGACACAGAATTATTTGCAAGAAAACTTGTGAAGAACAGGTTGCTGTAAATAGGAGTCAGCAAAGGATTCTATATCAAACAAATTGGAATCTATTTTGAAAAATATGATCCTAATGATATCTTCAATGCCGATGAAACCTTTTGTTTTTGGGAGGCACTTCCTTCGAGAACATTAACTATAAAAAGTAAGTGCTCCGGTGGAAAATGTAGCAAGGAGAGATTAACTATCTTAGTTGCTTATAATATGATCGGGACTGATAAATTAACTTTATTAGTCATCAGAAAAGCTGCAAACCCCCGTTGTTTTAAAGGAATAAAATCTTTACCAGTGACATATAATTCTATTAAAAAAGCCTGGATTACTGCGGATTTATTTAGCAAATGGTTCAAGTAGATGGACAAAAAATTCGAAAGAGAAGGACGAAATATTTGCTTGATTTTGGATAACTGTAGTACTCATCTTGATATTTCAGGACTGAAAGCAATCAAGTTAGAACTTTTACCCCCAAACACAAGAACAAAGTTGCAGCCATGTGACCAAGGGATAATAAGATGCATTAAAGCTTACTATAGAAGATAAATTCTTCAAGTAATTTCATGCTGTGATAAAGGAATACAGCTGGCTTTCCATTAATTTGTTAGACGCATTAAATGTATTCTATAACAAAAAAAGTGACGCACCAAGGAGTAATGCAAACTGGACACAAATTGACATACATACAGGTTTTGATGGAATCAAGCACCTATTCATCATTTTCGTCGATCCTACGTGCAGCTGGTACTTCAGTGACTTCAAATACACTTAATAGGTGGCTCAGTGGGGTTGAGCTCAGTCCCCAGAACTCTCTTCCACTGAGGACGTTTGGAGCATCATAAAAAGGGTCCTACAACCAGCTTGGGATTTTACCAATCTAACAGAACAATTGGACAGAATTTGGCACGATACTTCACAGGAACACATCTGCCAACTCTATCAATTAATAACAAGCCGAATAACTGCGTACATAAGGGCCAGAAGTGGACCAACGTGTTATTGACTTGTTTACTTTGTGAGGCCCTTTCTTTTGATTAAATCATTCAAATTTTCTGAAACTGTAATCAATTGTTTTCTCCACATGTACATCACATCTACCAATTTTTGTCCCATTTGGACAACCCATTCCACCAAATTCCATTCCCCATCTACCAAATTTGTCCCCACTTCTTCTTGGTGCATCATTTTTTTTTTTATAGAGTGTATAACTCCGATCTGCATGGAAAGAATTGTCCTCTACTATTATTGAAAATTGTTTCCGAAAAGCAGGATTTATTTCTAAGGAATCTTGTTCAAAATCTTGCATTGAGACTGAAACAGAAAAAGCGATAACTTTCGAATCTTCAGAAGAACAAGCACATGGTATATTTCCAGAACATAATACCTTTGAAGAATATGTTGGACAATGAAATAATATCAGCTTTTTTTACAAATAATGAAGTAGTTAAGGAAATTAAATGCAATGAATATGCTAAACCAATAGATGATTTGCACTATTCTTCAGAAGAAGAAGACTATTCATTAGAAAGTAAAAACGTCATCAAATGAATAGCATGAACTACTGATAACATGAACAAATTTTTGATTCCCCTTGAGATTCACGTTAATAAGGTTCGACTGTATAAGATTTGGAAAAACTTTTGATTTCCGGTTTTCGATGAATTTACATGTTGTTGGCTAAATTCGCCATTCTCTCATTTTTCCCGTCAGCGTTACAAACACTTATTTTTTCTTTTCTTTACCTCCGGAGGTTTTATATTTAAGTAACTTTATTTCTAGCAAAATGTATTCAAGTGCTAAATTAATTTACTTCCTTTTTATGTAAAATAACTATAATAGGTAAAAATGCCGCTTTGTTTACATTCTTCTAGTTAACTCAAATGCTAACTGCTACCACCAAGCAAGCGGCGCTGCTTTCGCAGTATTTTTAATTCAACTCAGTTTCTTGCGATCGCAATTATCTAATTTGATTTCTATTCAAAATTTGTAACTATTAATCAATTAAATAGCACTTGAGTACAAATATAAAATCATTCGCCTATTTTTCCTATTTTTTTTAATTGCATAAATTTGCATATGAAATTAATGGCAGTACAGCTAACTGTTTCTTTAACTGCCAGCGAATCTTCTAGACAGCATCGCGGTTCATTTAAAAGGGGTGTGTACGACACATCAGCTGGCTTTGCTTTTCGACGATGTTTTTGGATGCTGCCGGTTCCGTAATGCACGATTCATTTCTAAAAATTTCTTTTTCGGCTTATAGTCGTAATAGGTGAATGACTCTAATTAAACAAATATCGATTGTTTTCTTTGTTATTTTTGAAAGTTATGTTTAAAGTTTTGAAGTTAAATTGCATGATTCAAGTTGAATCTTAATAAAAATAGTAGTTTTCAAGACTGTTTCCTTCATTATGAAATTTACACCAGTACAGGAACATCGACTACTGGCACGTGAGTACATATTTTTCAATCTCATTCATCCTTTTGTAAGTCTATATTTTAAACTAGGATGTCATTTTATTTAATGAGATATGAGTTTACTTGTACTCACGTGTCCAGTGTCAGAAAATTTTCTACATTGGGAAGGAGCTTATTGCTGCTACTCTGCATTTTGGGTTTTTTTAACTAACAGAAGAATAAACCCGACACATGTTTTGTGATTTCCTTGCATTTCAATTAACTGAAATTGGCTACTTATTTTTAAAAAAGTGGATTTATTACTAGCTTCTGCATGTATAATAAGAAAATAGAAGATACAGAAAAAATTTTGATTTCCGGTTTTCGATGAATTTACACGTTTTGAGATTTCCTTGCATTTCAATTAACAGAAATTGACAAAATTTGGTTTTCGATGAAGTTACATGTTTTGAGATTTCCCAAACTCACTTCGACCATTTAAAAAATATATCTGTCTTTTTGAGTTCAAACACTGTACTTTATGAACTAATAGAATTAATTTAACCGAATTTGATATTTGGTTAGACCTTGATTTGATATGGTGCCGATTAGCTTTTGGGCTATATCACCCAACAGGGAGTGCTTCCACATTGCAATTTCCGCTCACTTCAGGAAAGGCTCAACATATGCAGTGTACCGAGAAATATAGTATGTAAAACTCTGCTGTTTCAGTTTGAGTGCATATTGACAAACAATTACCGCAGCTGTGTTACAATTTAATTCTTTTAAGGAGAAGGCAATAACTTGCTTTGCCTTGCCTTGCAAAAAAGTGGTCTAGTTTCGACCACTGGGTGATACAAGTTATTAATATTTTTAAGAGTCTTTCTTCTTAAAAAATATTGTTCAAATATAATTTCCACAAAAATGGATTTAAAAAATATTCAATGGAGTAAGTCAGAACTAAAAACTTCAACTACGAAATTGTTAAATAAAATAGATACATTATTGAATTGAGATAAACTGGATGAACTAGAAATCTCAGAACAGTCATAAGAAAAATACACAAATTTTAAAAACACAAATGAAGTATTCCTAAGACTAATTAAAAGCCAAAGAAATTGAGAAGATAGAGGAATAATTTGAGAGTATTATAATATACAAATATAAAATACAGAAAAAGAATTAGAGAGTAAAAAAACACAAATAATGATAGATCTGATTTCTTTATTCCTTGCCCACTAAGAACAAATCAAAATAAAGCTTCCAAAATTATCATAAAGAAATTTTACGGTAATTACACCCAGTTTTATTCATTTTGGAATTCCTCCCAAACCAAGATATATATGATGACCAATGATCAAAAAGTGAAAAATTGAACTATTTAAAAAGATATTAGGTTGGTTTGGTGGCGTAAGATATAGAAAGTTTTGAGATTTGCAAGTCTAATTATGATTCCAAATATTATAAAAGAGATTTGGAGATAAGGATCTTATTATAAATAATGTTTTAAATAAACTGTTGTTCAGTAACAGTAATTAATTTTGGAGGGGGGAAAAAAAAAAAAAAAAAAAGTATGTTTCCGCAATTAGCTGTTACTAAATGTTTATGTCATTTAGTGACAAAGAAAAAAATGCAAAATTACATTTTTTATTATGAAAACTGAAAAAATTTACAATTCAAAGATAGATCTTCCCAAAAATCGATAAACTTAAAATGGGTCTTTCAGAATAATCAGCTGTCAGCGAATATGATATGGACACTTCACAAAAAATGTCAATTTAAAAAATGTTTCTTAAAAAATTTTGAACAAGAAAATTTTTGTAATGAATAAAAAGGGGGAAAAAAAAAAAGAAAAGAAAAATGTGAAAAAGTAGTGAGTAAATTTAAAAGAGGCCTTAGGCCTTCAATCACTGTATACTCTTTTCATGCTTTCCTTTATGATGCTTTTACACACCATGCATTTAAAAAAATTGTTCTACACGAGGAAAAAACAAATACCTAAAAAGCCTTTTGGCTTTGTGTAAAATATTTTTGACCAATGATCTGTTGTCATCATCGATGCACTCTGACCTCCTTTTTTTGTTTCTCTGCTTCTCTCTTTTTCTTTTCATTTCCCTTTAAATGCTTGCTGCCAATGTTGACCGATGTTGACTACAGATAGTTGGTCAAAATATTTCGCACTAAAACAAAAGATTTTTTAAGCATTTGAACTTTTTCTTTATGAATTTAAGACCTTTTTATATATATCTGCATGTTTCAGATGTTTCGAAAACAATTAAATTCTAATTAAATAGTTTAATTTATAAAACCCCTTACTTGCTTCATTCTTGGCCAGAATATTTTCTGCAGGGCACCCTGCTCTCGTTGGTAGCGACAACTGTGCTGAAGTCTTCTTTCTCTGCAACTGTTCGATGTTCTACACGTCATTGTGTAGCTCCCACCAGAAGGTGGCGCCACATTCTGTCCATACCTGTTGCATTGTTGTCATTGCAAGAATTAGGGTTAGTAATTATCTCAATTGTTTAGCGAAACATGGCGTATTTATGGTTATTGTAGTTTGCGAGATTTGTAATGCTATCAAAGTCTATACCCTAATTCTTTCAATGACAACAATGCAACAGGTATAGACAGAATATGGCACCACCTTCTGGTGGGAGCTACACAATGACGTTCAATATATTGAACATTTGCAGAGAAAGAAGACTCCAGCACAGTTGTTGCCGACGAGAGCAGGGTGCTTGCTCTGCAGAAAATATTCCGGCCAAGAATGAAGTAAGTAAAGATTTTTAATTAAATTATTTAATTAATTTAATGCTTCATGTTGTTTTCATATTTTTTAAAATGAAATTATTTTTGTGTGTGTGTGTCTGTACTTTTAATGGGTGATACTGTGGGATAATGGATATTTCCTTTTCAGACACATAAGATGTATTGCACCTAAACTGCATTTTAAAATTTGTTAACTAAAGCTTTTTCTGAAAGAAAAAAAAAAAAAAAAATTAAAAAATTAAATATAACAAAAAGTTTCAAGAAACTTTACACAAAAACTTTCAAGCCTGTAAAAATTTACAAGTTGTTTTAACTCCATAACCCCTTCTCTATGACCCTTAATATTCTATATATTCAGGGGTGATTGTGTTTTTATTTTGATTTCAGGATTTATTTCCAATTATTTTTTAAGAAAAAAAATGTGTAATGGAAATTTAGGAAATATCATTTGTAATTTATTCGTATATATTTTGATTCACAATATCTTTACATATTAACATGAAACATGTTACATGAAAACTTTACAATCGTAAACAGTTTTTATCAAACACTGGCTTTTTTTTTGTTGATGCAATTTCAGGATTTTTAAAATAAAACCATAGTCAACCCTGATTTATTAGCAAACAAAAATATTATTAAAATCAACAGAAATAACCAACTTTTTCAATAATTCTAGAAACATGTATAAAATGCTCAAGTCATTAATTTATTACAAAATCATCTTGGGAAAAAAGCTTTATTTTCACACATAAAGTCTACTTTTACAAGAGCTGGAATACAGTTATTTCTTCTACACCATGTACAACTATATACAATAGGGCACTTTCTTACAGAGAAAAGGTTCAAGCTTATAGATTGAAGCACTATATAACTTGTGTCTGTACGCTTAATCTTTTATAAAAGCAGGTACTAAGGGTTAAAGTGAGAATCAGACAGATATATCGTATACTCTATTAAATGTTAGTAACTTGTACAAACAAGAAAAAAAAAGTTATCTATTTCCTCTTAAAAAAAGAACAACAGAACTTGAAATAAAAAAAAAAATCTATAAAAAACAGCTTAGGAGTAAAAAGTTTGAGCATTTGGTTTTATTTGCTTGGCTATCAGCAATTATATGTACAAATAAAACAGAAATCTCTCGTATTTCAGAGTTCTATTTAACATTGTATTTCTAAAATTTCATAGAAAATTTTTAGTGAAATTAATGATCTTTTTTTTTAATGAAATAGTGTATGTTAACGAATAGGTAATTTTAAAGTTGCTATTAAGTTATATTATGTGCAATTTAAATTTTTTTTACATTGTATTAGGATAAACCTGAAACATACAAATTTCATTGTTAATGTTTAATAACATACTATTGTTTTTAAAAACAATATATATATATTATGTTCAGTTGTAATACTTTTTTTTTTTTTTAACAGTGTTTTTAAACAGTGGTTCTCAAAGGGTATTCCAGAATGCACTGGTGTACTACAGTATTTCTGGGTATGCATCGTAATATCCCAAAGAAATATGTGTCCAAATAAATATACAGTCTACTCAACTTAAACTGATATTGAAAATAAATAAAAGCACTTATTATTTGGCGACATGGATAATGTCTCAGTTATTGTTGGCGCCAGCAAAGGCACTCCTTTTTTTTTTTTGTTAGCACTTGCCCCCCTCCACCAAGGAATTTTAAGATTTCTGTATATATCTCTATATATAAGAAAATATTTGTATGTGTATCTGTTAAAGAGTAAATAACTACTAAAAAAATTTAATTGCAGTTTATGCAAAATGATCTGCATTCTCTAAAGAAGGTTTGAAGCTGTTATTGAAATCCTCAATCCAACCAGTAGAAAGAAAATTAGAGAACTAAATATAAATATTCTTGCAAAATCATTCACGTTGTTTGGACAAGGTTAAAGCTATTAAAATTTTTGAGCTGACCAGTAGAAAAAAAATTAGGAGCTTAAATATTTTTTGCTAGATGTAACATTGCAGCATTACCAGTTGAGCGATATACAACAAAATTAAATCTGGTGCACTCATATACTGTGTTTTTTTGTAAGTCACTATTTTGTTTCTTCTACCCCTTTCATTAGAACTATTGCTTCAAAAATTTCTCCAACAGTTCCATTGTTTTCTTTATCATAGTATCCTACAACATATATGATGGAAAGTTTTTGTAATACCTCAAGAAATATGTTGTGATAATTGTCCATAGAGATGTTATCAATAAAAAACAGGAGACTTGGTGTTGGAATATTTCACACATTTAGAATAACACAATTTCTTAATTTTTCTACTGTTCACACAGCTAACTTTCCTAAATTCCTATTGGCCACTCTCCCCACCTTTCCCGTAATCCTATTGGTTGAACTAAATCCGGCCCCTCTCCTATAATATATATACGAGCACTTCTCCTGATTCAGAATCCTTTTTGCACTGAAGACGGTACCTTTAGGCTACCGAAACAGCTGTATGCATTTCCAATATTTTTCTTTGGCGTTTCTGACGTAGTAGTTTATTCGGGTTTTAATATTCCAACGACAAGTCTCCTGTTATTACCTGCAAATGTTTATTTATTTATTTTTTCAAAATATATACTGGGCGTATTATGATATTTTTTACAGTGTAACTGTTTGAATCTAAGAAAGTATCAACTATTTTTCTAAGACTCATTCGGGTTTTAAGATGTTATCAATATCTTTTTTTTCTGTAATGTAACTGATTTACGATTATCTTAATTTACAGATAAACTACTGTTATCGGTGATCACCATCATCATGCATTTGGAACTGCCTCCTGGAAAAAGATATGCACACCCAGGTATATATGCTTTGTTTTCCCTTTTATTTTAAAATCCTCAAGTTCTTTGAAAGTGTTCTGGACTTTGTGCATACTTTAAGACTCAGACATTTTATCATTTTCCACTCTCATTTCTGAAAAATATAATGAAAGTTATTATCAACATCATATTTGTGTGAATTAGGATTTTCTATCCTCACCAGATTTGAGCGTAAAAAGAGAAGACTTTTCTACTAATTTAATGTAGTAACAAGTATGTGACAGTTTGTTTGTTGTGAAAATGACAATTTGCCTTTCAAATATTTAATTTAATTATTATAATATATTTCTGTAAAATATGTATATAGTGTGCCTATACTTATTTGTAAGATTTTAAATACATTCCAACTTTAAAAAATTTGAGAACCACTGTTTTTAAATAATGAAATTACTGTAGATTTATAAAAGTGATATTAATAATAACATAAATTCTAATTTGATAATATTAGATATTTTGTATAAAATAATTACATTGATTTTAATGGTTAACATAACATCTTCTACGACATATTGAATATAATGATTTTGCATTAATACAACATGATTTTGGCACCAAAATTTTATATCTGATATTTTTTAGACTACCACTTTTACTAAGAAAATATTCCTCAATTATTACAAATGCAGCACTATTTATATATTTTTCAAGGAATTGTCTCTAAAATGCATAACTGAAAATTTTTTACACAATAAAAACATGCATATCACATCGAACCAGTTTTTTTTTTTTTTTTTTAAGATTTACTTAGAAAAAGACTGTGTGCTCAAATTTTCTCTAACTGATCACAAGGAAATTAATTAAAGATTCCTAATTCACATACAGAGTGTTAAAAAAAAAAAAAAATCCAAAAAGAAATGTTTTTTGTTTCTATTATTTTAGATAATGTTATGATTCCAAAAACATTGTATATAGCAGAGGTGGTCAACCTGCAGCCTCGCTGTGTACTATTTTGTAGCCAATGGCGGAATTCATGAAATGGATAATTTGGCATCTTTGATTGACACATAAAAAAAAAATATATTGCACTGGTTGTTGTGGATAAAATGTCTTTAGATGAACTATTCGTTTTTATTATTATAATTATTAGATTTTGAATGTTCTATTGTTAATTTATAAATCTTCAGCTCCCCCCCCCCCCTCCCCCCCCCCAAAAAAAAAAAAAAAAAAAAAAAAAAAAAAAAGGAAATGTTTATATATATATATATACAATGCAGCCCAGCCCGTCTGATTAAAATGGATCTCCAAAGTAGCCTGCCAAGATATTTGTATTTGTCAGGACTGGTATTTAGCATCACATGGAATTTACAATATCACATGATTCATCGTCATCAATGTGAGTGGCTTTGAAGTTACCTGCATGTGGTCGCAACCGATGCTTACTTCCAACGAAAATATAAAAAACAAATTTTCTAAAATTAAAAATCATATTTACCATGTGTGGTTTTTAATTTCACTGCTCTGAACAAAAATTGGTCCCTATACCATTCATGCATATTCTTATGCAAAATAACCTCCTGAATCCGAATATGACGTCTATTTTATCCCATCACCCACTGTTTTTTTTTGGGACACCACCTATTTTTATCACTGTTTGGCAACTTTAGGGCTATAAATTTGATTTGGAGAGGCAGAAAGGATTATTTTAACTGTTAAATATCTTCTGAGGGTCTGCAGATATATATATATATATATATATATATATATAATCTAAAACATGCATTTGTAGCAAGGGGGAAATTTAGGGGAGGATTCACCACTAAAATTAGAAATTGCACTTCTTATATTTTTATTAATCTATTATTATTATGTATTATACCTCATAATTTTTTGTTTTTAACAGTTAAAATAATCTTTTTCCACCCTTTAAATAAATTTCATGGCTATAAAACTGTCGAACAGTGATAAACATTGCGGGAGGAGGTGACATCCCGAAAAATGGTGGGTGACTGGGCAAAATGGAGGTCATATTCGAATTCAGAAGGTTATTTTACATAAGAATCAGCAAGAATAGTATCAGGGCTCAAATTTTTTTCAAACACAGTGTTATTCATAACATGTTTAAAGCATAATGACACCTATAAATTGGAGCACATGCATGGATATTGATTGTATTTCGGTTTTAATGACTGCAATGAAAGTTAGCAATATAATATAACGTAATTCACAGAAAAAAAAAAAATCTCACATAGTAACAAATAAGAATACCAATTAGTGCTTTCACAGTAAATATTTCTGTAATGTAGTGTAATAACCAGGTAAAAAAGGAAGAAAAAAAAATTCACATATGATTACATTTTTTCCTTATAAGTAAAAAATTTCGATATTTATTTATTTATTTTTACATCCTGTACAAGTAATTATTGATATTTTAACCATTGGTTAAGAAATAATTTAAGCTGAAAAATGCATAAATAGTGCTCTGGCATACTATTATTTTATTTTTGTGATGCAACATATTCACTCATTATTTAAAGTGGTTTAGTGAGTAAAACAATGAGCATCAAAGCCTTGTTGAATTCCACTAAGTGGAACTGGATTAGCATTACATAATTTTATATACAAGGAATGAAAGAAAAAAAGTCAATAGTAATTTTTAACAAGCAAGTATACAACAACAGGTATTTTGATACAGGGTTCCCAATTCAGTGTGAACTGCATGAAATAACTTGGTTAGATAAAACCAATCCAATTTAAAATATTAATAAACAGCTTTTTTTTCCTTCCCCCAATTGGCTATTTATTATTTTTTTAATAGTAATATTTTTACAAAGATTAGTTTCTAAATTTAAAGAACTTTAAATTTTCAGAAGACCCTGAATAAATTTCTAATATATATATATATATATAATTTTTCCTTTAGTGGGCAATGGCAATTTAACGCTGTTCATTCCCCTTCTTCCCAAGCAGAAAAGAAATTTGAAAATAAAATTTGATGTTTATGAGATTAAAAGTTAGGGGACTTCATTCTGTTTAACATAATTTCGGGTCACTCAATATTTTTAAAAAGCAGCCATGTGTTTCTTTTGTCTGTTTTTAACACTTTTCAACAAAGTTGAAAAGTGTGTATGAGTTTTGTTTCAGTTTGTCTGTCGACGCTCTAAAACCGCTATCAAACGAAGAACCATACGACAGTCTTCAGCACAAAATACCTCATAAACAGGTTTCTCATGCGGGAAACGATCCAAATATGCCGTTTGATACAAATTGCCGAACGTATGTTCGTCAATCACGCATTTTCGACTGTTTAAATTACATACGGTAGTCTTTAGAACGAAATCCTCCAATCAGAGAATCGTGATTACAGAACACCTTCTATTCTTTTCCCTTTTAAACATCCTTGGGGGGGGGGGGGGGATAATAGCCAAATGTTGGGGCCGTTGTTTACGTTTTTGGATTTCGTTCTTCCGTTTATGCTTAAAAACAACCCTACTGAAGTCGTTTGGTCGCTTTTGAGCGGCAATAGCTTATATTTTAGAATATATCGTCTTCCGTCTGATAGCACCTTGACTCCCATAAATATTCATGGAATTCCTTGAAAATGTTATTCAAGCTCACTATGGGATTTTCCCTATTGAAAATGGAATACATACCACTACTGGTTCGTGTGCAAGGACACCCGGAAGAATTTCAAAACATTACGTTCTATGAGAGCTATTTTTATAAACTAAATTTTAATATTTTTATTTCGCATTAATCAAAATGAAATTAACATTTATTATTTATTTTACATAAAATAATGATTTCAATGGAATATAGAATGGTTAGCATTAGGGTTTACAGGGCCACATAAAAATATTACGATACATTAAGGACTGTAATTAGAAATGAGCATTTTTAACACTTTCTAACAATGTTTAAGAGTGATTATAAATTAAATTAACCTGTTTACTTCACTTTTTGTTAATCTAATTGTCCATCTGCTTATCTCTAGCATTTGTAAATATATTTGAAATTTCATGTTTACTTTAGCATTTTCCATATTTAAAACGGTATAAATAGTACAACAGGTTTGTGTACAGGGATACCCCAAAGTATTCCAATATATTGTGTTCTATAAGAAGCATTTTTATAAATCATATTTAAATAACTTTGTACTGCACAAATCATAATGAAATTAACATTTATTATTCATATGTTAATAAAAATGTTTTATATAGAATTTGGTATATTATTTAATATGTTTAGCATTAAGATTTACAAAGCTATGCTAAAATATTCAGAATTCCATTAAATTATTTGTCTGTCTTTCTGTCATCCTGTATGTCCGTTATGTTATCCCCATTGGCAAAGTAGTACATGTGAAGGTTAAACAATGAAACGAGTATGCACAATTGGAAAGTGTTAATAATCCATGCGAGTTACATGATTTTTCTTTTTAGTTTTAATCAGGGCCTGGCAATATCTAGATCATGCTGATAATGAATGAAGGAAAAAGGATAACATCTATGTTGCAAAAACAAATATACCTTTATCCCCTCATACACACAGAAAACAGGGTTATTTTTTTGTAATTCACTGGGAACCCTATAGTTTTTTTTGGTATTTGACTTATCAAGATATAACACAGAAATTTTACACATACATGCTATTATAAAGATGAAAACTAGAAGAAACAGAGACAGAATAATTTGTTTAAAAATAAAAATAAATAACTTTTATGCATAGTCCACTTTTTAAAGCACCGGTAGGCTTATCAAACAAATTTTAAATATTAGCAAAAAGTGTAAATGCAAATATGCGTAAATGCAGGTATGCTTAATGCATTTTTATGTGAATTAAAAGTTTATATAAAAGTGTTTAAAAAAATCAAGTAAAAATACCTAGTAGAATAAAATATAATTACATCATTATAGATTTATATAATGAGAATGTAACTGAGATTCAAAAAGAAAAGAAAAATGAGAGCGATATCTATATGTAAGTACTAGTAAATAAAATATTTTTTTTTTTCCAATTTACATAACGTTTTATGACATATATATATATTTATGAAAGTTAAAGGCAAATATACAGGCTTTATTTGTAAATCAGTCTTTAGCATAAATAACTATGATTATAATTTAAAATAACTCTATATATTTCTCAACAATATGTAATATTTATCACAACTATACTAAATTTAATATTTTGAATAGAATTTCAAAGCACACACATGTACAGTTTTAATGAATTGGCAATTTATTATTTTCAGAATGACTAGGAAGATTTTTTTTTTTTTTTTTCTTTTTTACAATAAATAATATAGAAGAGAAAATAAATAATTACAAATTTTAGCCGACAAATATAATTTACTGCATTAATTTGCAAGTATATATCAATTACACATAATAATTATAACTCTTTTTTTTTTTTTTTCAAATAAATTACTATCTTAGAATTTATTAAAGTTGTATGCATATGCATTGAAATATAACAACGTTAACAATGTTTCTAAACATTGCTGGGAGGAAAATCATAATTTTAAATTTAATTCAGCTAAAATAATTTGCAGACCTAAATCCATTCATGAACTCGATTTCTTTGAAGCTTTTCATATTTATAAAAATTTTAAAAACCTTGTAAATTGTGATTTCGCTATTCCCTATTTGCCTGACTGTTGGAAATTTTTATATTCAGTCCACATTTTCTTAATTTTTCTACTGTTTACACAGCTACCTTTCCTAAATTCCTATTGGCCACTCTCCCCACCTTTCCCGCAATCCTATTGGTTGAACTAAATCCGGCCCCTCTATATATACGCGCACTTCTCTTGATTCAGAATCCTTTTTGCACTGAAGACGGTACACTTTAGGCTACCGAAACAGCTGTATGCATTTCCAATATTTTTCTTTGGCGTTTCTGACATAGTAGTTTATTCGGGTTTTAATGTTAAGTATATTAAAATTTTTCAAAATAGTAATAATAAAAATTCAAAATTTTGAAACATTTTAAAATGCTCTCTGCTAATTAATTTTAATAACACATTTGAATATTATTTTATGTATATTTCTAACTATATTGATAAGTTAATTTTTATATTTTTAAAAAGTAACTTATAAATGAATCTAGACAATTTTTTTTACAAAGAAATATTGAAATAAGTTTACAATACATTGTTAAACAATAATAATGTAAAATTAATGTAAAAAATTAAAGATTTTTGCAGAGAGCATTTTTAAAATAAATAAATAAATTTTGAATTTATTTTATTTATTTTTATTTTTTTAGCTTAATTAGTTTTTGAAAAATTAAAATTAAATATTGTTATATTTCAATGCACATGTATGCAAAATTTTCTAATTCTAAGACAATAAATAAAACAAAAATAAATTAATAAATACAATTATAAATTTTTATTTTTAAAATAAAAATAAATTTTTACCTAATTTTTACCCTATTGTTTTCTTTACATGCAAGAAAATTCTTCTTTTCTTTCAAATATTGATTGGAATTAATAAAATTTTGATTCTGTACTAAATTTAAAATATTAGTATCTGTCGAATAATAATTTTTTTTCTGCAGCTTTTGATTCCTTTTTCAGCAAAAATATGAAGTAAATTGGTGGCTTATCAATTTGTAATTAATTATCTATAAAACCGTAATTTTTACATGCATGCTTTAAAAATACAACAAGAAACAATAAATTAAAAATAACAACACATTTTTTAGTCAATGAATGACGTGATAAAAGAATTTATACAAATTCAGAAATGTTCAAGAAAAATATTCAAAGCTATATTAAATCCATAATCTTTTCAATATACATTATTACAATTCCTGAAAACCATTATCGAGTCTTCAAAGATCAACAAATGACATACTATTTAATAAAAATTTCAATAACTTTTAAATATTTCTATACAATAAAACTGTATTACACATTTTTTTTTTTTTTTTTTTAATTTTATAATTCAGATCCAATATTTCCTATTTTTATTATTCTATTTGTCAGATCTCACTGAAAACTATATTTTCAGTAATAAATAACTAATAGAGCTTTTGTTAAAAAACAAAATGAAAGTTATCTAAAGTCATTCAATTTTTCTTTTTTCTTTTTTACATGACACCTTCCATGTACGTTGTGTCTAAATTTTCAATAAGCATCTTTACAAATGCCATCTCTTTTCTGGTATTTTCAAAGATAATTCTTGGGTCATCAGACATACAGCGTAAACAGTTAGGTGCCATGACCATAGCTAAATTGCTGGCGTCCATCTTTGTGACAGTTGCATTTTGTTCGGCAGCAAAAACCTGTTGGAATAATAAACAAATATTACTAAACAATAATTAAAATTAAATATGCATCTGTTTTTACATAACCTATTCATTCTTTAAATCCACCTAAAATCTAAACAATTTAATATTTTGATATTTTTGATTAAATTTTTAAAAGTTATGGTCGACAGGTCTAATGCCCTTTAAGAGTTAACTTGTAACTTTCCAAATTAACACACCAAAGATATTATAATTTCAATTCTTCAACAGTTTTACACATTTACATCAAACTTTATCCATTTCATATACAGTACAAACTAATAATAACAGATGACTTGGCGTTGGAATATTAAAACCCGAATAAACTACTACGTCAGAAACACCAAAGAAAAATATTGGAAATGCATATAGCTGTTTCGGTAGCCTTAAGCGTACCGTCTTCAGTGCAAAAAGGATTCTGAATCAGGAGAAGTGCTCGTATATATAGGAGAGGAAACGAATTTAGTTCAACCAATAGGATTTTAGTTCAACCAATAGGATAGAACCTATTGGTTGAACTAAATCCGGCCCCTCTCCTATATATACGAGCACTTCTCCTGATTCAAAATCCTTTTTGCACTGAAGATGGTACGCTTAAGGCTACCAAAACAGCTGTATGCATTTCCAATATTTTTCTTTGGCGTTTCGGACATAGTAGTGTATTCGGGTACAAACTGTACAACTGCTTAGAATCCCTAAAAATCTGCTTTCCTGCTTGGAACTTGATAAAGAGGACTTGTTTCGAAGTCCTCTCCTTGTTTTGGACTTTTTGACAGTTCATGTCTTATGGATCTGGTTTAGCCTAATGGCTAACCAGATAGGATAAGCAACAACAACAACACTGCTTAGAATACAAGCAACTGAAAAACTTAATCCTAGAGAGCATTAAAATTTGGCCTTTGAACACAGTAAACTGGTTTAGAGCAGATTAAGTGGTCTTTACTGTCCAAAATATTCAAAACATATATATGAAAATGTTCATTTACGAAGATGGGATGAAAAGTTTCCGGCCTCAACTAAAGATGGCGCTCCCAGAGTTACTTTGACAAAGGCACTTCAAAGTACTGTCTTTGTTTAATACTTCTTGTGTATTTCAAAGGATTTGTGTTTGGTTGTTTTTATACTATGCTGTTTTAAAGCAGGGGTCAAAATTAGAATCAGCAAGTTGGGTGCCAAATGGCAACTAACATTGTTTTCTTAGTTACCATTATGTTGTACTTGGTGCTATTTTAAAACTGTTATTTACACATAGAAACATATGTGTAAACATTGTACATAAACTACAATTACTTAAAATACCGATACTTTATCCAGTTACTTTTCTCCATTTTTAAAATTTGCTAGTGCTAATATTTTTACAAGAAAGCTAGGAATTTACTTCTACTACTTTGTTGCAAGTGCCTTTATTTTCATTGCACATTAGAACTGCACATTGAAGAGAAAAAGAATGCTAGGCGTCAAAGTGACGACTAGGTATAAAATTGTGGTCGTAAAAATGAAATATTTAGTTGCAAAATACAACTAACGACTGCTAACTTCAAGCCCTGTTTTAAAGTGCAGCGCATGTGTTTACTGTGCAGCGCATGACGATATCAGAACAATGTTTGGTGCAATGCAACTCAAACCCAACTGATTTTTTGCAGTGTTTCATTTCTGTGAATGAGAGATGGATCCATCACTATAGTCCAGAAATCAAGCAGCAATCAAAACAGTGGACAGCAAAGGACAAACCAGCACACATAAAAAGCAAAAAGTGCACCATCTGCTGGAAAGGTTATGTCAACAGTTTTTTGCAACTCTAAGGGAATTTAATTATTGGATTATCTAGAAAAAGGCAGAACCATTAATGCTGAATATTATGCTAATCTTTTGGATAAACTGTGTTCCAAAATCAAAGGAAAAAAGACCAGGTCTGGCCAAGAAGAAAGTCCTGTTCCACCAGAACAGTGCTCCCACCCACAAGGCTGTCATTGTGATTGCAAAACCTCATGAACTGAAGTTTGAAATTCTTCCACATGCACCCTATTCTCCTGATATAGCGTCGTTGGACTACAGCCACTTCCTCAACCTAAAAAATATTCTGGCTGGAAGGAAATTCTGATCTGATGCCAAAGTCATCTCAGCAACGGATTTCTACTTTGAGGTCTTAGACAAAAGCTATTTCAGAGAGGGGATCCAAGCATTACTGCTCCGCTAGAGCAAGTGTACATCTTTTAAAGGGGACGACATTGAAAAATAAAGTAAGCATTAAACAGATTTTTTTTTTTCCTTGTTAGGCCGGAAACTTTTCATCCTGCCTTTATATATATATATTTTCTTCTGGTAATGTCACCTTTTAATGTGGGGCAAGAAAAAGAGGGTATCAGAAATTGCAGGGTCTGGTTCGATATTTATTGTTATTGCTGCATAAGAACAACACTAACATATTTTATTTTTATTTATTTATTTATTTTTATCTAGACATAACTTAAAAATTATTTGTTACACAATGTAGTTGAAAGTTTACACAAAGAAATATTAATAAAAAAAACTTCCACCATTTTTCCACTATGTTCAAAATCTATCTGTTTAGCAATATTTTTTGGAACAAAGAAAAAAAAAAAAAAAAAGGCTACTTCTGTTGCTAATGAAACAAATGATTTTCTTACTTGCAAGAAACGTATCAAGTAGGATAATACTAGTCTATTAATGTCAGGCAACTTCTGTACAATAGCAACAGCAGCTTCTGGATCTAAGCAGTACTGGATGCATTCATCATAGAACTCGCTAGGAATGAGAGGCTCATACAATTCTCTGTACCAAAGCTTAAGCAATGAGGCAGGAACATGAGGATCATTACATTCAGGAACTTCCCATTGATCAATCTGCAGTTTCATGGCATTGACTTCATCTATATCTCCAGGAACTCTACACAGAAGGATCATAGAATTCAATACAATAAATATCTAATTTTTATAAACAATACAAATACATTAATGGACAAATATTTGTAATAGCACAAAGAAGAAAATATTCTTAAGCCTTTATTATATGAGGTGTCATGTCACAGCAATATCAAGCGACTCCATGTTGAGGTATAGGGAGAAGAAAGTTGCTGAAGCTTTTGTAGACAACCACATTCAAAATCTTGGAGTGAATTATTTTTAACACATTCTTACAGTTAAATAAATTAAAAATTTTGAATTTAATTCATTTGGTTTATTTTCTATTTGGGGTTGAAAAAAAAGTAATATATCTTAAAAACATAAATTTCTTAAAAAAGAAAAAAAAAATTAAGCTTTTATTTAAATTAATATAGCAACTGTTGCTAAGGTAAACAATTATATAATAAATAAATAAATAAATAAAAAATAGAAAAATGAAACAATTTCCAAAAAAAGACATACAAAATAGTCATGTCGCATTATACTCTCCACTGATGTTTTTTAACTGTTACATTTTCTTAAATTTTATTCAAAGTGCATTTTTCCATTTTAGTCATCTGCATCCCTTAGTAATGGTTACTATATATATAATTTGAATAATTTAATTCCTTTGCAACACTCAGCAAATGAAAGATTGATGAAAATACCAACATATGAAATTTTAAATGAGATGTATCTCAAATAAAATTATTGGCATGATGATAATTTAATTTGATTACACTGTGAACATATTGTAAAAACATGTTATATATATAAATATATATATTAATTTTTTGCATTATTAACATACAACTCTATTTGTTCTATTAAAAAGGCTGCCCATCTAGTTACATCATAGATAAAATATGCATAATTTTGAGAGAAAGGATAAAAATCTTTAGTGTAAATAAGTAAAAAATGAAAAAAAAATATATTATTTAAAAAATGTGAAAACAGTATCTTGCAGAATTATAGTTTTGTGGACAGTCTTCATTTCTAAATATGATAGTTTGATCATAAAACTAAAGTGTAGGAAATTGAATTATCTTTAAACGTTCACACAAAGATTAAATAAAAGAATATCTATGTATAGCTTACCTAAAGATACCCTCCGTCTGAGCACCATTTAATTTCAAAACTGCTTCTGACAAAGTAGTTTGAATCCAAGGTAAAGAACGATTAGGGTATTTATTCTTTTGTAAAGCCATCACTTCTTCAAGCAGATTACCAAACATAGAAGGCCTGAAGATTTGTATCTGAAAAATAAAATTTTTATCAATAAATTATATCACATTTATCATCTAAATCAGTACTTCTTTCATATTCACTATCATACATTTAAACGAAATTCTTTTCAAATATTATGAAAAAGAGAGTAAAACAACAAATGAAGAGTTATTCAAGAAAGTGTTTTATGTACTATCAATAAAATTAAACATTTCCTCTCAGTAAAGCCTTAACAAGAAAACCATACAGCCAGGGCCCAACTTAGCCTTATTGGGGCCCGGGGCAAACACTTCTTTGGGGGCCCCCCTCTGCTTCACTACTTGGGCAAAAACTTCTTTGCCCCCCCCCCCCCCTCTGCTTCACTACTTCAGTAATGAAGAACCAAACTTTATGGAGGTATTTAAATTTTTCACCTCATTGTAGATCCCTTTTATTTCTGATTGTTAACTTTGCCATCTAGCTGCGAAAAATTCATATCCTTTCTGACATTAGGGTGGAAAACAGCTAAATTTTTGCAATTACGATGGCTCAATTAGGCCAGATTTTACACAAAACTGATATGTTGTTTAAAAAAAGTTCATTAAAGAAGGAAAAGTAAAATAAACTTTCTATTCTATTTAGGGGGCCCCTCTGATGCGGGGGCCTGGGGCAACTGCCCCGCATGCCCCTGCCTTAGTCAGGCTCTGCATACAGCTTCAAAAATAAAATGAAATTATTATTATCATATACACTGATAAAAAATTAGCATCTAAGGACAGATTTTTTCCATTATATTTTAAATAAATGGCAATATTGTATACGAACTGTATTTAACGAAGTAATAATTATAACTTCTATACAGAAATTAAGTATATTAAAAGCAAGGAGTGTTTGAATATTATTTAAAGAAAGCTTTAAATATTTATAATATAATTTTTAAGCAATTATGCATACAAAAGGGTTATTTAGTGTTTTACACTTTATCCATTATTGCTTTACACCCTTTTTGTCTTACAAGGAAACATTCAAAAGGTGTCATCTTCAAAAAGTATCGAAAAAAATATATGTGATTCTACTCTCCATAAAATACCAGAAATTGAAAAAATTATCGGCTGAAATTAATTACAGTGGCCACAAAAAATTATCAAACTTATGCATATTTGGCGATTTCACACTGCTAGGCGATTGATTTTGAGTACTTGGCAGAAAAGCAAAACACAGTTCTGTTCGTACACGGCAATCTCGGTGCTAGCAAACGTATCGTGTAACAGCGCTAAATCGCCAAATATGCTTAATTTTGATAATTTTTTGTGGCTGCTGTAATTAATTTCAGCCGATAATATTTTCATTTTCTGGTGTTTTATAAAGAGTAGAATCACATATATTTTTTTCATTCTTTTTGAAGATAATACCTTTTGAATGTTTCCTTGTTAGTAATTTTAAAAACAATAATAAAAAAAGGCCAACCCTTAGTTTCATGGTAAAATTTAGAATTTCTTTATATGATTAAGAATTCAAATTAAGGCTGTACACCAGTCAGATTCTCTCCTTCTTTATTTCCATGTTATCCAATGGAATTTTTGTCGCTTTGTTTTATAAGAATACATCATTCCAAAATGAAGTTTTCTGAATTCTTCTTTTTTATATTACTCTTTGTATATGTTGCCTTTTATCTTAGTGAGCAATTTTTCGAAAATATAAATTTAACTATTTTGTTTAGAGATCCAAACTTAGAATCTTAAATTTACTTAACAAAAGGAAATATTTATATAAATTTTTCCAAAAATTTGCTCACTAAGCTAAAAGGCTACATGTTCAAAAAGCTATATTCAAAAAACAGAATTCAAAACACTTATCTAACATGTACAGCCTTAATAGCATATTCATAAATTTTGCTATAAATAATGCAATATTTTAACATGGAAAAATAATAAACTGTATTAAAAATGTCATGTTTATTTCTTTTTCTAATTTTCTTATGATTTAAAAAATACACAATAAGGATCTAAAACAAAATGATGATAACACAATTAAGAGAAACAGGGTGTGCCAGGTTCAAATCCAGATTATGCTTATCAGCCTAGCTGTTTAGAGTTGCCTAGCTGTTTCTACGGTTTTTTAAAAACTAACATAAATATGAGTTAGGAATCCTTAGAAAAAAATCTTGGAGGTCACTTCACTAAGGTACAGTCGAATCTCGTTAACGTGAACACTGTTAACATAAACTGTCTTCACAGTCCTCATCAAAATGAAGATTAGTTTAGTTATATGAAGATTAGTTACTGATAGCATGAACTACTGATAACATGAACAAATTTTTTATCCCCCTTGAGATTCATGTTAACGAGGTTCGACTGTATTAAGATTCTAACATATTCAAATGACTAATTCCCACAAAATCCCACTATTCTAAAGAAAATGGATATAGTAATTTGAAAAATGTAGATTATGCATAAAACAGTATTTCATTATAGAAAATTAAATTGATTTATTTTAAAGAAAATTAATATTACAATCAAGCTAACAATTTCTGAATTAATATCCCTTTTCCAAAGAATAAAAAAAATATATTAGTGACATTTTTGAGCTTGCTGTACAAAAGAAAATTAAAACTAAGCACATGAAAAATTGATAATAATAAATACACATACTTTTGATTGATCAATTTCTTCTAAAGTTGGTTTCTTCAATCCTCGTTTGGCACCACTTTTTGCTATTCTTTCTAATCTTTTACTACATACTGCAGCATAATGACTCAGTTTAAACTGAAATTCAGAAATTAGAGATGTTAAACTTTCATAAAAACGCAATGATAAAAGATACTCAATGAATAGCATAACATGACAACACAATTAATATTGACACTAGGTCTATTTACTTATTATTTATCATTATTATTTCTGATTTATGAAAATTCTCCAAGAACAAATTAATTTGATAAAACTGGAAAAATAACAGAACAAATTCAATAAAGTTTTCTTTGAATTATGAAATGAATTTAAAGTGCAAAATCAACTTAAAGAATACGATAAAGCCTAAATTAGTCTACAATAAAATTGATGCAAGTGCCTTTCAAATGGATAAACTGCAAGATACAGGTGCAATGCTTTTTGTGCACGATGGGGCCTTTTATACACATTCTTCAATGACATAAATCTCAAAATTGCTATTTTTGATTTGTGTTGTTTTTCTTGCTGGGGTGCGATATGAAGATAAATATGTAATAATTTTATAGCATACCTAGTTCCCTCTATTCTATTTTTCATTGATAAACCATTGACAAGCCTGCAACAAAACTGACGCAAATACCTCTCAGGCAGATAAATTACAAGATACCAATATGATGCTTTTCTTCATACACATTTTCCAGTGAACTACACTCAAAATTGCTATTTTTCTTTTTCTTTTTGAAGTGCAATAT
Source organism: Salticus scenicus (assembly GCA_963930645.1). Taxonomy (NCBI): domain Eukaryota; kingdom Metazoa; phylum Arthropoda; class Arachnida; order Araneae; family Salticidae; genus Salticus; species Salticus scenicus. The sequence continues at coordinate 39,896,797 of OZ005659.1, forward strand.
GAAGATGAATATGTAATAATTGTATACCATACTTTAGTTTCCCCCAAATTTATTATTATTCTTTTTTTTAAGCTAAATTTCACTTAACGGCCCTCTTCACTTACCGTCTCTGGAAGCCTGAGCCAATATTATTCTATGGAGAAATTTTCTTTACAAATAACTTATTAACTAATACATATTTTTTAATTCCGTTTTCCCATTCAGAAAATTCATAACTCTTAAACTGACAGACCTTTTTTAAAAATGTATTTTTTAAACTTTTAATATTTTATTTTGAAATTGCATAATGAAAAAAAATTCACATATTGAAAATTCGTATTTTGCAGCTTCAAAATAAAATATAAAAAAATATTTTTTTTAAAAAGGTCCGTCAATTTAACAACTGGGAATTTTCAGAATGTGAAAACAGAATTTAAAAATATGTATTAGTTAATAAGTTATTTGTAAAGAAAAATTTCCCATAGAATAACATTAGCTTCGGCTTCCAGTGGCGGTGAGTGAAGCGGGCCCTTAAATGTAAACAACCCATTAAGTTTTAGAAAAATACAGAATTAGATTTTTTATTTCAACTTGATTAATTAATAAATTTTGAGGTTGAAAATTGAGTAATTTTATTTAGAGTAAAAAATTTTCTGGGCTAGGATTCAAACCTGAGACCTACAGCACATTAACCTTTTAGTCAAAATAAGAGCTCATAAGTTACTCCCTTCCAGTCTCACCAAATGCACTGTGAAATACTTTATATGAACTAATTTTACATAGACTGAAGAGTATGTATGAATTTGGATATGATTTCCATATGCTTAACATTATCAAGGGTGAAACTACTCAACACACGAAAACAATAAAAACTACTAAACTATGCAGAATGGGCAGCTGGTGATTTATTAATTATTATATCATGAAGCTATTATTAAGAATAATTATTTATACCTACAACAAATGATATTTGGACAGTTTTTAATACATTATAAGGTAAATTAAACATTCAAAATGAGAAATTTTTATAAAAACTTGTGACTAAACTTTAAAAATTCTGAAATTACACACATATATATATATATATATATATAAAGGCAAAAAAAGGGCCAGGATGCAATTAAATTTTTTATGGTTGTAAACATCAGATACACGTAAATTTTAAAAAATCTAAATAAATATTATTAAATTATAAAAATTATTCCTAAATCAGATTTTTTTCTAAACACACACTGAAAAATAATTGTAAAAAAAAAAAAAAAAAAAAAAAAAAACCTGAAATCAGGAAACATGTTAGATAAAAATTTCACATACATTCACTCTTGAATCTACTTTTCATCACCTGTAAATATCGACTTCATGTAATTACTTTACCCTGCCCCTCTTGAATTGTCATCTTTCAATGGTTTTCAGTTATAGCTAATATGGCATTGTCATAAGTGTTAGCAATTTAAAACAAAGCAAGCAAATGAATGCTCAAGCAAACAAATGAAAAAAAGAAAAAATGTTAAGATGTTAAAAGAAGATGTTAACTTTATGTAAATCTAGTTTTATAGTTTAGCCCAGTAGCAGAATTTTTGGTATCTATCTGCAGCAAAACAAAATCTATCTGCTATCCAGGAATGCTGAACCAATCAGGTAATACAAGAAGTATTAGTAATTCCTAAAATATGTAAAATTTGTATTTACAAAGAAAATAAATCAAGAATATACAAAAAGTGTAGTAATTTAGAGACATAATGTGAATTATACAGTAGAGAGCCAGAAATCTGCCGAAGTCCGAAATCCGCACAGCTTGACAGATATAAACAATAAAATTTACTATTAATAAATTACAAACTGCAAATCAGATTTTTTAAAAATAATCTTGAATGTAGACTCTTTACTTGCATTTTATGATTAAAAAAAAAAAAAAAAGTAGCATAAAAGACTTATCAGCACCAAGTTACTGATAATGAAAATTTCACAGTATATTAAATTCATCAATGAGGTATACAATAACAAAATAATTTTTAAAAATGTTATCTGATGAAGACATAACCATAGGAAAGAACTAACTTAAATTCTTAAAACAATATATTTGTGTTACAAAATAATAGATGACTATTTACAATATATAGAAAAAAAAAAAAAAAGAAAATGTCAAAGATGTATGTATACATGTACAAGTGTAGTTTTGAAAACAAACTACATGTGAACAGGTTTTATCAAAATTTGACGATTAAATTTAATTTTTATTTATTATTTCCGTTATGTACATTCTTTTAATGTTCAGTATTACTCCTATGTACCTAATAATTTAATATTCAAGTGAAATTGTGTTATTATTCACTAGTGTGAGTTTAGTTTGAATAATATTCTGCTTTTATTATTAAAAGTGATAATTATTTTTTAAGGGCCCCGAAATCCACCAAATCCTAAAATCCGCACAACCTCTGGTCCCGAGCTGTGCGGATTTTTGACTCTCTACTGTATTTGTATTTTTAAGCTTGGCATTCCTTTTTCGAGATGTTAAATTACTCTTGCTGTGTTGCATTGTTTCTGATACTGGGCAGTTTAGCATTAAGTTCTGACAGTCAAGTTGATTATTTGATTACAGACACAACAATCATGTAGTAAGTATAAAACAAATGTACTCACATCTGGTAAATCAAAAGATGTATCTTTGTGCCTGTTAATGAATCCTTCAAGATATGGCTGGAATTTCACAGATGGTGGAAAAAATGTAAGACATATTGCCATCAGTTCCCAACCTAATATGAGACTATCCCTGCAACACAAAAACAAGTGTTATTTGCGTTAATACAAATTTAAAGATTGTGCATAGATTTTTTTTTTTTTTTTTTTTTTTGGGGGGGGGGGTTATTTATTTAACAGAAACTTTTAAATATAGCATTGAATATTAAATAATAAAAATATTAATAATTTAAATCGTATAAAAAGAATACCTAATTGTAATCAATTAAATTATCAAGATTGCAAATAAGAAAACACAAATGCAGGACAGTTAAAGTTTTTAAGATATCTATTTGTAAAATGAAAACAGAATTTTGACTTGTCTAACTTTAAAAAGCAATTATATTAATTTTACGAAGTAGATTACTTCTTAATTATTTTGATACTGAGGAGAAATATTTCATAAAAATTGTATTCTATTTATGCTAATGAGAATTCACAAATAATGTAAAAATTATTTGAGATGAAGGACCACATTGGTAGTGACATCATGAGAAAAATTTTTTAGAAAAGTTGGGGGTGAAAGGGTAGAAACTTAAAATAGCAAACATTTCTATATATTTTAGAAATTCAGTTAGACTCTCAATTGGTTGGTTGAGATAATTAAGCAAACCCGTATGTAAACATCTGCTTTAGCATATTTCATGCATGCAGTTTAAGCTAAGATGTTTTACTTGTAAAAATTATACAACTTGTTTCAAAACTTCCTTTCAAGTTTGTTCAAATTCTACTTGCAGAAAAAAGGTTAGAGCCAACCTAATTTTGTGGATCAGATCGGTTTTGGCTCTATTTCCCTTTTTGAGATAAAATTTTATTTCGCAAATTCGATAACCATCAAAACTCTAATGACAAAATTTTAAAGCTTTTAAATTAAATTTCTTTTTTTTCACTTTTTGCAGGAGGGACCAAATGCTCAATGTTGCCCTAGGTGCTGATGCCCATGTGCATTGGTAATTTTAATCAGGATTAATACAAATTATTATAAGCAATTTTAGCTCAGGAAATCAATATATTTCTTTTAAACTGATACTGAAAATAGTATGCTTTTTTGTTTAAATATAAATTATTTATAGTGTGCATTCACTTCTATACTTCTCACAGTTTTTTAAATATAGCTTCTTATATAATTTTCTATACTTTTTAAATACATATATAATTCTGCTACATTCCATCAAATAATCATTTTGAAACACAATTATAAGGCAAATTTATACAGTGATCCAATTTTACAAAATGGAGATGAATGGTTTGGAATCATTTTTCCAGAAAAATCATCTTTCATTTACTAAAATATTTTTAATACCACTTTTTGTGTGTGTGTGTGTGTAATATAAAATTAAAAACATATTATTTTATTTGCCTTTTTATGGATATAAACAAATAATATAATTTTTTGTAAGAAGTACAAAGAAATCAGCCTGTGAGTCCTAATTTTCCTGTCATTGCAAGCCTATTTGCTGGTTAATATTTCCTATCTTTAGGCTTAAGGGCATAGTTATGATTTTGCTAACTTTCACATGTTTTCGAAGTTGATTTTTAGTTTTTAGATTTTCTTTTTGGTTCAACGTGGAGCCAACTAATATAGATGCCAGATGGCACTCTCTATTAGGCCAAAGCAACAAAAGATCAAATCCTACCAGTAACAGCAGTTCTGAAGATACTCTGGAACTGGAGCAAGATATTAAAGAAATTTTAAAAGGTATTAACTTATAATTATTATGCCTCTTAATAATTTACAGCTACATCAAATTTAATCATTTAATAGAAACTGAAGAATAAATACAATTTTTATATTTCACATGCAAAATATTTTTTCCTACATCATTCATTATTAAAGATACAAAATATTTAAATAAATGTTAAAATATGAGCTGAAAAATTTACTTACATCCTAGGATTGTCAGTTGTTTGTCGACAGATCTGAACAAACAGTTCATCTCTAATTGCTTGTCGACTCCAACCCTTTGTTGCAATGTCCAATACCACTGCATTGACAGATTGACCAGATTTAGCCTTCCTGTCACCCATGTAAGTTTGGATGAGTTTGAATAATTCGACGGCGTCTCTTTTTAGAGACTTGTCTGTTGTCATTATCATGGGTTTACGAATAGGATCCTAGAATAGAGAAATAAAAAGTTAACTCTATGATTAAAAAACATTGTGAATTATTTAAGTTACATGGTTTATTTATTAGTACTATTTATTTATTTATAATAAAGCATTAGACTATTGGGAAAATGGGCATCAGCAATGAATTTTCTATTGGTCTATTACTATTATAAATAATATTAGAGAAGTAGAAATGATAAAAATTATATGTAAGAACTAATTAATATGTTCCATTGAAATTTTTATCGAGTATTTATCAATTCATAAATGTAATAAATTGAAGATATAAGCATTTATTTCAATGAATGGGGATCAAATAATATATATAACTGAAACATGGAAAAAAATAAAAAACAATTGTTGGGGATTATTTTACATTAAGTTTCCCTTCAAATAAATAAATAAATAAAAATGGATAGTAAACTATATTCTGCATATAAAACAATTTTTTAAATATGTAAAAGTTATAGCTAATCCTGCAGGAAAAATTAGTATGTAAAAATAACTACCTATTATTAAGATATTATACAGAAACACTGATGCTAAAAAAATTATGCTAGGAAAACAGTAGGAGGGAATTACATATTGGTAATGGTTAAATGATTAAATTAAATGTTTATGTTAAAGAACATTTAATTATTTAAACATGACTCTTATTTTGAACTAAACTTGATTCAAATATGTTTTTTTTTAATGTTTTACACACATACATATAATGTTAAGACTTATAAATCATTATAAAATTTCGCATACAAGAGCAAAATAACAATATTAATGCTGATTGCATTCAAAAAATAATTTTAAAATTGTAAATCAAGGTAAATTTTAGCATACAGGAGATACATTATTAAGTCTAGTTACATTCAATAAATAAATAAAGCATTTATTTATTCATTTATTTGTTTAAATTTGTATAAAATATTCATGCTAATCATTACTTTTTAAACCCACTCACACATACTGTGAAAGAATGAATTTTTCCATTGAAATAATAAGAAAAAAATTATCCGTCTGAAACCAATGATTTTTAAGAAAAACCAACAAGTTTAGTAAAGTGGAGCAAAATAATTTGAATTGGAAAATGTTAAGAGACTTGGCGCTGTATTATTAAAACCAGTAAAAATTTAAAATGTCAGAAATGCCAAAGAAAAATATTTGGGAAGCATACAGCTGTTTTGGTAGCCTTAAGCGTACCGTCTTCAGTGCATTTCTTTATGCACTGAAGAAAGTACGTTTAAGGCTACCAAAATAGCTGTATGCTTCCCAAATATTTTTCTTCAACGTTTCTGATGTTGTAGTTTTTACTGGTTTTAATTGGAAAATGCTTAAAACTTGATGGACTTCATCATCAGGGTCTATCATCATACAGTCTTTTGTAAGAGCAGAAATATCACAAGATTTCAGAAACTGTATAGCTGTATTAAGCCAAAAAATAAAGTGCATGTCTTTATCTTGCTATATTTGTTAAAACTGCATAAAATGTGAAATAAGACAAAGGTAATTTTGGATTAAAAATTTACATTCTGTAATCAAATCATCCACCTAAACATCTTTCTTCACTTTATTGAAAACACTGTAATTAACCATGTTTACATTTTTTTATAATGGCAACAAGAATAGCAAAATAAAGTCTAGAGAAGGAGGGATGAATAAGTTCTTTGTAGAGAGTTTTGAAATCCACAAAAATGTTATAAGAAGAAAAAAAAAAAAACTTTTGCCTTCAACAGTAATATTATCCATTAAAGTTTAATTACTCAGGAGCTGTGATTCTCATATTAAGAAAATTTAAAGAAGCTTATTAACTGTAGTTAAAATAAATACTTTGTGACTAATAAATTACTATAGTTAAAGAAATTTATTTATTAATCCCAATCTAAAAAAAGACTTTAAAAAGCATTGAAACTTTTTGAAAAATACCCTGGGAAGTTTCATTGCCTAAAGTCTTTTCGGATTTAGATCAGAAACTTCTTCAGAAGCTTTCTGGAGATTACTATCTTCTTTCTTTCTTTTATCTTCTTTCAGGAGCAAGAAGCGCCACCTATTGTCTAAATTCCTACAGAGCTTCATGTCATTATTTTATTATTAATCAATAGAAATTTGCGTAATGACGTAACACCCTGTAGGAATTTAGACCATAGGTGGTGCTTCTTGCTCTTGAAAGAAGACAAAAGAAAGAAAACAGTAATCACCAGAAAGCTTCTTAAGAAGGTTGGGATCCAAGTCTGAAAAGACTTTAAGTAATTAAATTTTTCAAGGTATTTTTTGAATTTTATTATGTTGTGTCTCTCTTTTAGTTTCATCAGTATCTGAAAGGTTCTGTTCTCAAAGCTGGTGGATTGGAAGGGCTGAGTTGAACCCAAATTTAACTCATTAGCTTAGTCATTCAGAGTTTTCACTGGACTTGGGGTAAGGATCACTTAGATAGACCTATATGAAGGGCATTCTCTACAAGCTTATGGTCCAACGTAAAAAATAAGCTTTAAACCTCACAAAACCAGTATCTTACCAAAAATATTTTTGTAAATCTTTTTCAGTACATTTACATACTTGCCAACTTCTTGTGGTAAGAATCACGAAGAATGAGCACAAAAAACAGGAATATTTTGTTAAAATCAAGAAGATTCTCTCTATAAAGTAGGTATAGCAGAAATAATTATTTTATTATGGCAAATCATAGGCATCGATTCTAAGATAAGCCAATAAGATTAGTTGTGAACATTTAAAACCTGAGGAATAAATAATACTGTAAACATGATGTGAATTTATATTTGACTTCTTTTAGAATAGTAAATTCCATCACACATGCATTGTGAATATCAACATATATTGCTTATTAACAGCTCTAATTTTTAAAGTCAAATAAAAATATACTACAGTATAGGATCTGTTATCCAGAAACCCGTTATCCAGAATGCTCCGAAAACCAGAATGCAAAATACCAACTACCAAAATATTTAATTATCGTAAAATTTAAGAATTAAAGTTATACAATAGCAGCAGTCAGAATTATAGGTTTACAACCTACTTTCAATAATGCTACAGTGTTATTCTTGGGAAATATAGTGAGCACAAAATTGTCCAAATAATTACTGAAAAATTTGCAAACTTAGGTTAGAAAATGAATTTTTATGGTATTTTTTAATTGATAAACATTAATAACACATACTACTTAAAGTGCCCAATAGCAGATGAATTTTATCCTTGAACTCAGGTCGCATGCATGAAGTCCCAATTGCTATAAAAACTTTAAATAGAGTTTTTTTTAATTTCCGTTATTTTTAGAACTCATTTCATAAAATATTTAGCATTATGTGCTAAAAATATTTGAAACATTTATGAACAATTAGTATCAGAGCAGAGACACACTACAAGCAAAAAAAAATCATAGAAATGTTTGCAAAATCCAAATGAAAGGATTTTACTCTCGGGTCCAAAATTAAATTTTATATAATATGTTCATTTATTTTTCATTTATTATTATTATTATTATTTATAGTTTAAAATTCTAATTAAGATTGTACTTTTATTTTGGGGAAATAATTTAATAAATGAACAAAAATATATGGGGGTAAAGTGTTTATATATATTATTCATGTTTATCACTGCTATTTATAAAATTATTTTGTACCATTTTCATACAAATAATAAAGTGTTCTGAATTACGGAAAAACCCCTTATCCAGAATATCCCAGGTCCCAAGCTTTCTGGATAACGGATCCTATACTGTAATATTTTATACAAGGTATCAAGCATACAATTCACAAAAAAAGTTTATTCTCATAAACAAGCACAGGAGAATCGTCCTATTTGCAGATTTGCACACTCCCAGTTTTATCAGGAATTAGCACTGTAAAGGTCATTATTGCAAGATATGGTTAATATTTTGGAACAATTCTTAACAATGAAAATTTATACATAAATAAGATTTTTATGTATAATTTATAAATATATTCAGATGTTTTTTCTTTTTTGGAAACGAAAAAGGTGAAATACATGGAAAATCTGAAAATCAGGAAGATTTTATTTTCTAGTAGGAAGCAAGAAGAAAACACAAAAATCAGGAAGTCTTCTGGGAAATCAAGAAGACTTGGCAGCTATGCATTTAAAAAAAATTATGTTCCTGATTTAACTTTTTACAGTAATGTACTGACTTTATTTTCTTAATTAACACTGCATTTCTTTTATAATAGTCTTTAGTAAAATAATCTGGTGTGTCACTCACATGACTTTCTCTTACTCTGAAATTTAATACTGTAAATACATATTGGAGATTAAAGGATAAGATAACGAGTACTTTTATGTAAACTTATGTTAAAACAATTCAAATTAGGCTTCGGAACAGCTTTATTTGACAAATAATTCTGTGTAAGAGGGGCTACTGCCCCCCTCAACCCCCTGTTTCATTATTGTACCTACATTTATATAGAATTCAAACCTGTTATTAAATTCAAAAGTTCATTTAAAATTATCCAGACAACTTTCACATGCAACATTCCTTGAAACTTATCAATCTTGATCAAACTTTCCTAGTAACAAATGTATTAACTTCAAAATACAACATTTGGATCACCTAAAATTATTTGTTTTTAATTTACTTTAAGAGACACAGACAAAGATCTAACGTAAAAAACTTGACTCCGGTATTCATGAAGCTTCAAAACGTGTAAATATACAAAAAAAAAAAAAAAAAAAAAAAAAAAAAGCGATGAATACTTAGCTTAAAAAAATACATTATTTACCATAATGCTATGAGTAATTAATTTCGAATCCTGAGCAGATCTCCTGGACATGGTACAATTTTAAAGTAAAGCACTTCTACAAACAATATAAAAGAATGTTATGGCTTAAATATCAGCAGCCCTGTATATCTTCTGAAAGTTTTGTACACATCACATGGTGCATATAAATATAATCCTATAATTTTGACACACGGCACAATCTGAAATACACTTTCATTAATTTTCAAGCATTGTCGCACTATAATCTAGTTCTTTTGTGTAGCCCTGTAAATGAACAGTGATAGATTTCTATACCATATTCTACATGAAACATGTTTTTACACATATAAAAAATATATATTCGTTTTATTTGGCTTAGTTCAGTCTGTTGATATTATATTACACTGTACTTACCTGCAATTTCTGCCATAGACGTACTATATTTGAATTCTCTTGGGTGTCCCTGTACACTAATCATTAGCTTGATCTCAATGAAAAGTTTAGTGTAGCATCCCTATATGATACACATTTAGAATGCCTAGTTTGGACTTTCTGCTATTATTCGTTCTTGAGATATGCTGATAACAGACAGACACACACAGACCAACCGCTAAAAACATGAGTTTTAGATTCAGGGGACGTTGAAACATGTAAATATAACAAAAACTCACTTTCAAAAATTTTATTCAAAACAATACTTTCTCTGCTATATATATGGATAAGAGAAAGTAAAAATATATTTATCAGCATAAAACTGTTACCTTTGACCACGAAAGCATGTCCTGTATTGTGAACTTCTTCCTGAAAATTCCTTTTTTGTGTCTATTCAAATTATCTTGGGCATACTTTTCAATATCACTTTCAGATGGTTGTTTTTTCTCCTTGCCAGTGCCATTGCTTCCCACATTTTGTGCCTAGAACATTTTTTACATAATTCAAATACACATATTATAATGAAAATATTTCTAATATTTATTATTTAATTTCTAATCAGAGGTTAATCCAGAACAAATTTAGTGCTGCATTGAGGCACTTTCACAAAGTCAATTTTTAGCAATGAGGTACCTTCACAAATTCAACTTTCAGCAAAGAGGTACCTTCACAAAGTCAATTCTCAGCAATATAACTGCACACTAAAATATTTTATAAGCTTCACTGCATTGAACACAGAAAAATACCCTCAATTTGAATATTTACTGGAGACAATGATAAATATCTAAGTAAACACCTACTTATCTTACACATAAGAAACAACTTAACTCGCCCATATATATATTTATTTTTACAACTGTTTCATTTTATTTTTTAAATGTATTTAAAAAAAAAAACTGCTTTACGTATTTTAATTAATTGTTCTGAAATATCATTAATTTTCACAAACTTACTTGATGTTTTCACAAATTATTTTATAAATTCACAAATGGGGTACCATTTTTAAAAAGCTGGATTAATCCCTGCTGATGCATTGAAAATATTTCTAACTTTTTCTGAAATAGCATTATTCAACAATTCATAAATACAGTTTAAATCTGTGAAGAGTGCCTAGAAAAGTTGCATTCATATCATACAGTATGGAGAAGAACATAATACATTTGTTTGTGTTTTAAATAATCACGATTTTTATCTATTTAAAGTATATTAGAATTTCTAAGCCAAGGTCATAAAAAATACTATTTTAAAAAGCTTTATTATTTATTAAAAGCTTAATGAAATTACCTGTCTTTGTAAAGCCGCAACAGAATCAATTCCACCAGGGGTATCTGTTGAAGCTAACATGGACAGGGGACGAGGACTCTGGCCATGCAGATGGTCAGTCTGAAAGGATTATAATAATCAAAATTTTTAATATATTCATAGCGGATTTAATTGTTTTCTTTCACCAAATTTAAGAGAATCTAAATGTTTTGAATCTTTTTACAAAAACTAAGTAAATAAAACTAAAATAATAATTAAAAATTTAAATGCTATTTTCTGTTAACTCTAGTTATAATTTGAAAAATGGTAGAAAAGATACCTTCAGAGGTATATAAAGTAACAAAAGTTGAAAACTATACTTTTGTTGTTTTATTTTATAAAATTGATAATAATTATTTGTTACTGAATCTATATACAGTAAAACCTAAAACAGTTGGACACCTACGGTTCCAAGAAAAAGTGTCCAACTTAGAGAGGTGTCCAACTTAAAGGGGTTAGACATAATGTTAATGGATACATTCCGTGCCGAGAAAAAGCGTCCAACTTAGAGGGGTGTCCAACTTGAGAGGTTTCACTGTATTTAACAGAATTAAAGAGAAGTCAGCCTGATACACTTTTTTTTTTAAGTTCAGTATAAATGAACATACGGAAAAGTTATATTATAGCAGTATGTATGCGTAAACCAATTGATAAATTCAGATCAGAAAGGATTAATTTAAAAAAAAAAAAAAAAAAAAAAGACATGAATAATAATAATAATAAATCTTAAAAGGTTATCACAAGTTGTTTAAAATATCAAAACTTTTTTTTTTTTCTTGTGTAATCAAACCTTACCTGAGATTTTTCCATTGATGGAGAATGACTAGGCATCAAATTTGTATTCTTTCGTCTCAGGGAGGAATGCCTTGTACCTAAAAAAAAAAAATAAATAAATATATTATTACTTAAAGGAAAATTATTTACAAATTTGTTAAAAAAAAAAAAAAAAAAACAGAACTGAGAATTACCACTTATGAGTTTAAGTGTAGAATAGTAAAAATACAAGTACATTCAAATGTCAGCACTATTCATTCAAACACTGCAAATTAATTACCCCCCCCCCCTCCCATGTTTCCTTAAAAAATATTTATAAATAAATAAATAAATCCCCACCTTTACATATTAAATAATGAGAATTTTGAGCTCTGAATAAGAGATGCAAATCACAATGTATTAAGAATACATCATTTTTTACAAAATGTTACATACTTTCTAATGGTAAATTAAAAAATTATTTAAGAAATAAATTATAATTATACGTTTTTTAATTTACAAGAATGCATTCATTCTCCTCAATAATAAGTGTATACAACTGGAAAATACTTATTCTTATATAGATAAATTTACTGCAACACACATATATATATATATCAGATTGTCAAGAATGAAACTTGTAGTTAATAACATTGCTACGATTAACAGCTTATTATTTCACATTGGCTTAATATTTTACCATTCTGCTTTTTTGTTGGAAAATTGCACATCTCGCCTATTTAAAGAAATCATTGTAAGCTTTAAAAAGTATTAAAAACTATTTTTAAAATTAATTTTGTTGATAAAATTTTGAGAAATTCACGCTATTATGAAATATAAGTTCTTATGTGGAACTAAGGCATCGCAGATCATGTAAAACATTAATAGTGTATTTGGCTCTAGTGTTACTAATCAGCAGACAGTATCAAATTGGTTCCCCAAATTTCATACAGGTTACTTTGAGTTCAGAATTGAAACACAACTGCCCAGAATCAAAAGTCAATGATGATGAACTAAAGGTCACCGTTGATACTGAGCCATCTCAAAGTGCTTATGAATTATTGTTGAAGTTTGGTGCTAGCAAAAAAGAAATATTAACTCATTTAGATTTAGATCAAGCTAGTAAAATGAAAAAGCTGCATAAGTTAGTTCCACATGAACTGGATGAAAAACAGAAACAAAAGCATTTGGAAGCTTGCTTGTTTTTGACTTCTTGTTACAAATCTGATCCATATTTCAAGCAAATTGTCACTTGCAAGGAGAAATGGATTCAATATACCAATTAATTGTACAGTGGTTAGACAAAGATAAATCTCCAAAACACACTCCAAAGCATAATATTCATCAAAAGAAGTTTGCAGTTGTGATCCATTACGATTTCATGAAACCTGGCTAATCGATCATAGCAGAAATATACTGCAACCAACTGGACGAAATAATGCAAAAACTTTAATAAAAACAGTCTATATTGATCAGCAGATTAATTCCTATCTTACTGCATAATGACGCTAGACCACACAGTACAAATGACTGTGGCAAAATTACAGGAATTGGAGTTGAAACTTCTTCATCACCCTCCATACTCTGCAGACCTAGCCCTCACTGATAACCACTTCTTTTGTAATTTAGACATTGTTTTAATAGAAAAACAATTCAATTCCGAATAAGCTGTAAAAGTGACCTTCCAGGAATTCACTGACTCTTGTCAGCCAGGGTTTTATACCACTGGCCTGAACAACTTGTTGTTTAAATGACAAAAAGTGCATATTGGGCGCACTTGGACAAAGTGCATATTGGACAATATGGGTGCAGGGCCCCATATTGTCAATAAAATAATTTCTTACATTTATATGTTATCAATCAACTTTGCCTTTTTTTATACAAGTTTCATCTTTGATGACCTAATATATATATATGTAATGGATGAAAAAGGGGAGGTGTGTATACATCTTTGAAAGGATGAGGAATCTATCAGTTTAACTATTAATCCATTATTAAGTTCAAGGTGGCGTTATTAAGTTCATGGGCCGGGCGTTAGACATCCTGAGCGGATAGTTCCGGAAAACAGACAGGTGATAGTGTCGATGGTTGGCGATTCGTCATAGTGGCGTGCCCCCGCAGGGCCATGGGTTTAGTTAAAAAGATTCAACGTGATTTTATTAGGCAAAGGCAATACAGGGTGGCTATTAAGTATCCAGAAAAAGTATTTGATAATAAAAAATTAGTGAAATGGCAAACAAGTTTAAAGTTTCTATTTTTGCAACAAGTAATGCCTAACTATTTTTTACTATGAGTTTTCGAAATGATGGTTATTGGCTTTGATGCAAGCTGCGATCTTCTTCGGAAGTGAAATGACGGTGCGGCGCAAATAGTTTGGATCTAAATCCTCCCATATTTTGTTCAGGGCTTTCTTGAGTCTATCAAATGTATGATTTTCTGTGTTCGCAATTGTTCTTCTAAGAACCCACACACTGAAAAATCCATTGGATACAAATCAGAGCTGTTAGAAGAACACAGATTTTTGGTCAGATACCTTTTCATTTTGACTTCGATTAAAGCAAACCTTGGTTTGACTCCATGGGCCAGAGCACAAACCTGGTGAAAGATCTTAGCTTAGTGATCTTGCTTCCATGGAAGTACAGCTTTCTCTAAAAACTTTTAGATAAAGTTTTCCATTATTTTTTGTGTTTTCTTTGGAAAAAAAAAAAACAGTTGAGTCTTCGCATTGTTGCTAATCTCAGCTTAAACCATCAAATATTTTAGAAACAAAGACCTTGTTGCATCTTTTCATTTTCTAGTGTTTTTGTGAGCTATATCCAAAAGTTTGTGATGATTTTGAGAGTTTTTAGTGACTTAAACAGTAAAAACTTTCTTATTGGACCATAGAAAATCTTAGATGTGCCGCACTTTGAAAAAATCACGAAACTTTTTCATTTTTCTAATAGATTTTGCTTTCCCTAGGATTGTCCCAAAACTGCCTGTTGAGTAAATACAAATTGTTCTAATAAATATTATTTAAGGATAAAAGCATTACAACAACAAAAAAGTGGTTATAATGAAGTAGGTAGTCCATAAAAGCTCCTCAATTTTGTTTCAGATACTTAATAGCCACCCTGTACAGAAAAAGCCACGATTTTTCGTGAGTGCTAGCTTAAATACTGCTCATTTCGGTGTGAACCCAAATTCTTCGTATGAATTCTCATTGGATAGTTAGCTGAGCTAGTTTCTGCCTACGCTTTATCATTGGTCAGCTTGGATATCTGAGATTAAGTATTCTGCAATGTGTTTTGCCGCTAAACTTGATGATTGCATAATTTTTACTCTAAAAGTTGTTCTCAAATCTGATTCCCACGTTATGACGTGCTCTGCTATAAAACTAATTTTACATGGGTTCAAGATTAGAATTCCCATTAAGATGGTCTTAAATTTAAGAGTTATTCTGAGATATTAATATTAAGTTAGCACTTAATATTTATTTAAAATAATAATTTAAAATCTTAATTATTTTTATCCTTTCATATATATATATATATATATATATATATATATATATATATATATATATATATATATATATATATATTTCAAATTTTCTTTTTTCTTTCATTTTTAAACACACAACATTTTTCACAATTTTCATTTTCATTATATATATATATGTTACCGTGAAAGACCGAAATTGGAGAATGTCGACTTTCACCGGTGAATGTCAACAAACACCAAATACGTTGGTGAAAGATCGAATATTTCATTACATTCTTGTACATTCGGACCCTCACCGGTGTATGTCGACAATCACAGATATGCTCTGTTGGAGGTCGAAAAGAGAGGAGCAGACAAAGAGGCGACTGGCTGTTTCCCGCCAAATACTTTGTTCTGCTTGGAGTCAGTCAGCTTTGTCAGTCATATGCAAGGTTTGATGGTGAGAGCAACGTTTTCTTAATTTTTTTTTTCCGATACCCTAATTTATACAGAATGGATACTGCAGTAAATCGTGATCTTTTTCTTGAAAAGTTAAATGCATTAATTGCGGGTAAACGAGAAGACAATTGTTTTTATTTTTCTCAAGAAAAGTACTCTAAAATACTTTCTGAAGTGGTTTCTGCTAAAACTAAGTGCAACACACCTTTGGATTACAGACGATTAAAATGTTTTGACGTTTTAAAAATTAATGATGAAGAAAAGTTAATTGTACCATTAAAACCAGGAGAAACGAATATACAGTAACAGTATTATGTTACCAATGAGGAATTGTTCAGTATACTATATGAAACTCACACCAGAATAGGCCACGGAGGAAGAACACGTATGATTAAAGAGTTGCAAAATAAATACAAAAATATTACATATAAAGTTGTAATGTTGTATTTAAATTTATGCAAACAGTGTCAAATGAAACACAGTGCACCTAGGAAAGGTATTGTTGTGAAACCAATGATCAGTTCTGAGTTAAACTCAAGATGTCAAGTTGATCTGATAGATCTGCAGTCAAACAGAGATGGCGATGGTGTATCATAATGGTGTATCAAGATCATTTAACTAAGTTTGTCCAGCTACGACCTTTGAAAACTAAGAATGCGGAAGAAGTAGCGTATCACGTTCTTCCAATATTTTTAACATTTGGTGCTCCAGCAATATTGCAATCAGATAATGGTAGAGAATTCAGTAATCAAGTCATATCCGAAATATGCGCTATGTGGAAAGATGTTAAGATAGTTCACGGAAAGCCTCAGCATAGTCAAACACAAGGCTCAGTTGAAAGGGCCAATCAGGATATAGAGAATATGCTAACTGCATGGATGAACGATAACCATACAAATAAATGGTCAGAAGGTTTACCCTTTGTCCAATTTGCCAAGAACACTACATACCACGAAGGAATACGCCAAAGTCCTTATGAAGCCATGTTTGGCATTAAAGCGAAAAGAGGCATAGCATCGTCTGTTTTGCCTAGCGAACAAATCGCAAATATCGAAACCGAAGAACAACTTGAAGAAATTGCCAATACTTTTGAAACCGAAGAACAGCTTGAAGAAACTGGTAATACTTCTGAAAAAAATTTGAGTGGTGGTCATACCGAAAACCATATTCCAAAGAAAAATATTGAAGAGGACTTGCAATCTACCACGTCTTCACATCAAGTTCTGACTGAAAAACACGAGTTAATTTCTATAAAAAGAGCGGCCACGAAAGATAATCTTCTACTGCAAGCAACAAAAATGTTACGAACCTCACAAAAACAATTTCCTCCTGCTCAAATTGGTGATACTGTACGAATACAAGTCCCTGATGTCGACCGTGGTCGTACAGATAACACAAATGTGTTAGCGGTTGTTGTTGGAATAGAAGACTCCGACTTCTATAAACTTGCAAATGAAAATGGTACCCTCAAGCAGCTTTACACACGTAATCAGTTCGTAATTTGTAAAGAAAAGTTACTTTCCATTGATGAGATTCATTTTCAAGAAATTTCGCTGAGAGAAACAGCTGCAGTTAATTCGAGAAGCGATGGGCAAGGCTATAAACTCTGTCATTGCAAAAAGAAGTGTTCCACAAATAAATGCAGTTGTAAAAGCAAGGGCCTCTTGTGCAATTCAAAGTGTCATAATAGTTTCAGTTGTTGCAATAAATAAAATTTGAATCACATAATTTAGTAAGTTTTTATTACTATTATTTTATTTTCTCATTTAGAAAGTACTGTATAATTAAGTAAGTTTTTAACTTCTATTATTTTCCTTTCTCATTTTGAATGTACTGTGTGTTTTCAGTTCTTAGTCATTCCTCTCAGAAAGAGAGGCGAAAAATTTATCGCGACTGAATTGCGGAGAAGAAAATATACATCTCGGACCTGTTCAACATTCACCATTAGTGCATGGTGAATGTCGACATTTACTGGTGTAAGTCAGAAATAAGGGTATTTAGCAAATATTTCGGACATACACCAAGCAACTATGTGTTTGTTGACATTCACCGGTGAAAGTCGACATTCTCCAGATTTCGGAGTTTCACCGTAACATATATATATATATATATATATTTTATAATTTATTTATTACAGGGAAAAAAATGAGCTGCAGAAAGTATTATATTTGAATAATAATTCCAAATGCTTACCAGACAAATGACTAGCATCAATTTCCTGAAAATTAGGAGGAGGTTCACAATATACTTCATCATCTTCATCATCATCCAGGTATCGAGTATCATCTAAATACTCCTGTGATGAAGAGTCTTGATGGCTCATTGCCTCATCATCTGCAAAATCATCATCCTCTTCCCGATGTCCATCAGAGTCATCATCACTTTGGGATAATGAATCATGATCATCACCGAAAAAGTCACCAAAATGATATCCTGAAAATTTATTAACAAGATTATTTATTTATTTACTATAATAAAAGATTTTTAAAAGGTAACATTTAAAAAAAATAACCACTCTTATTAATTAATCTAAAATAAGTAAACAAAATATGCCTGCTAAATACTATGGAGTAATGGAAAAATATGGAGTAATATGAATAAAATATTCTTTTTGCTTGAACATACAACAAAATATGTTATGTTGGTAGCATGGTGGAAATATAAAATTCAGCATAAATAAATAAATAAATAAAAGTTCCTACCAAATAATATTTCAAATTTTGATATTTGTTTCACATTTTTATTTATAGATTAATGTATAAACTGTATATGAACCATTAAATGAATTATTCGGTAAGCTAAGCTTTACAAAAATTTATTGTAAATCATTGATACAAAAAAATGTAACATAGCATAATAAATTTGATAAAATTCTTTTATCACAATTATCATTAAATGTTGGCATATCTTAAATTTACAGACAAATTCTTAATTATATAAAAATAATTGCTGTAAATTTACATTTTTAATATTTATAATAAGAAACAAAGAGGTTAGAAGATTATATAGATGAACTATAATCTTTCGCTTGAAGTCTGTTGTGCAACCCTAAAAACCGATTCAAATGTAGCCCAAACATTGGCACATGCTCAAGTGAGAGCAATGAGAGTAGCCGATTTTTCAGAAAATCATTATGCTCATTGACCACGCCCACATGTTTGGGCTATATTTGGGAATTTAATTTTGAGCGATAATGGCTTCATATTGCATACCCGGTTTTAAGGTTGATGCCATATCTATAACCTTCTAACCTCTTTGATAAGAAAAATGCTAAATATATATATTAAATGAATTGTGCACAATACTCACCTTGCAGCTGAGCTTGTTCAATTAGATAATGCTGAATACCTAATGGGTATGCTTGGCTGTCAGTTCGAGTATCCCATGGTCCGGAGTAATCCAGATTACTATACAAAGCTGTAGGTTGCTCTTGTCTAAAGGAATTTGCATTACTTTTGGAGTCATGAGCCATTGCTCCAGTGTAAAAAGAACTGGCCATATCTCTTGTGTCTTGCAAAAGATGTGATTTTCCTCGCAACTGTTCTTTTTCATAAGGAGAAACCTTCGACCCCATCTGCAGTTGGCGCAAATTTGGTGAAGTAGCAGATTCAGATACACTCTTTTGTTGACTATCTAAAGACATTAAGCTACTTTGTGAAACAAAGCTACTGTCTAAACCACGAGCTGAGTCTAAAGATTGAGGTGAACTGTCACTTGAGCCATGTGGAACATCACTAAAAACGAAAAGGCTACCATCTTCGCCCCCTATCACTTGAACTTCACTGTTTGGCACAATGGGAGGGCTTTGAGGACTAGATGTGCTGGAGTCAGAAGTGCTACGTGACCACTGCCGCCTGATGTTTGCAGATGCATTTGAAAGGCCACTATCTCGCATACTATCTGACTGGGGAAATGCAGAGAAAAAGTTTGTTTTGGGGGATAAATCTTCACTGCGGTGCTTTCTATGGGGTTGAGGTTTCTGTACATCAGAAGCTCTAGAACCTGTATTGTGATTACCTTGATCCTCAATACTATGATGTTTCCATGAGGTGCTAGTAGTACCACGCTCATGGTCAAGAGAACGATGCCTCCTGTTTGATTCTAAGGATTTTTGGCTTGGTCTGGGATCATACATAAGACCGTTTTGTTCGGGGCTGTGATCGAGCATTTTGTGAGGTAAAGATGAACCATCAGAAGAATATGAATCATATTTCCTAAAATAAAAAAGTTAAATGTAATATGAGCTCAATATCACCCAAATAAAGTTTTAAATAACAGATAGTTAAAAGAACAGTTAGAGTTTGCTTCCAGAAATCTGCACAGATTGGGAACAAAGACTGTGTGGATTTTAGAATTTTGTAGTTTTTAAGTTATTTTATTTATTTTTTTTTTTTTGGTCTGCATTTTTAAACAAAAATTTGTTTGAATGTTACAATACATAAAAAATTATAATGAATACTTATAATGAGGAAATATATATATATATATATATATATATATATATATAAAGGTAATTACAGAATAATTAGTCCATTAAAAAATATGTTTAAAATGAAGTTTTTGACCATCTATATATCAGTTGAATGAATTAGGGGATTAAAATTTACCTCATAACACAAAATATAAAATTTAAATATTCAAATATCTAATATAAACTTATATTATAAATTTATTATTTTTATTATAATAGTGCTGACTCTAGAATAAAAGGGAATTCCATGAAAAGGGCATTATTTGCATAATTTGTAGTCGTCTATGTTGTGATTTTTATACGTGACAAAAGTAAATTTCTAACTTTACATATGTGGGTTATATGCATTTGTTATTCCTGAAATGCTGTAAAACTATAGCCAGAAGGTTACATGTCAGGAAGAAAAGTATCTAAAGGCCTCTGAACATTTAAAATGTTTGAAAAGATCTCTTGGTACTAAAATGTTTTTAAAATGGCCGCTGGGTGGAGCACCTTGCCAAATTAGCCTAGAGTCAGCACTATATAATTTTTAAACATAAATAAAATTGTTTGTTAGATATATACATATATTTAGATGCTTATCTTATCTAACAGTCTTTGCTCTTTTTTTTTTCCTGCATCATATTCAATTAGTGCCATTTGTACATATTTTAATAATATTTTTGAGTTTAAAAAAGCAAAATGGCAACTAAGTGCATTTTTCTAATTTTTTTAGCTGTAAAATGAAACATTAAAATTTTAAAAATTCAATTTTTGGAAAATTAGTACTAATAGCTGTAAAATTTTCCAAATGTGAACATAGAATTTAAAAGAATACATTAGGTAATCAATAATTCTAGAAACAAATTTCCTCGTTACATGGGATTTGGTAACCAGAGATAGAGAAATTGTAAAGAGAGAAAAGAGCCTTAAGTTTTATTATTTATATTGGTTACAATGTGTGGATTTTTGGAGTTTGTGGATTTTAGAAATGTAGATTTCTGAGAGTCTATTTCATTTTCCATAATTCCAATTATTTATTGCACATTATTGAAAAATTTGACAACTGAAAAAATGATGGGATACCCATGTACTAGACACTAGAGTATCAAAGACAATACCATAATAATGAGTTGATTGTAAGAGTCGAACTCAATCAAGAGACTTGAATCTACAGTCTATATTATGAAATATTTTGGTGTTTTTAAAAATTTTTATCTGAAATCTGTTTATCATAATAATCGAACTCATAATTAGATTTTTTTTAAACTATTAAACTTTTTATAATATTATATTTCCTATTACATATCAATAAAAACATTAAATTTCTAGCAAGAAATGTTACTGAATCACATAAAGTAATTTAGGTTTTGAGTATATTTGAAAATTCAAATTTATTGCCATTTAATGACACCTTTTTTGGATTCTTAAGGGCCCGCTTCACTCACCGCCACCGGAAGCCGAAGCTAATGTTATTCTATGGGAAATTTTTCTTTACAAATAACTTATTAACTAATACATATTTTTAAATTCTGTTTTCACATTCTGAAAATTCCCAGCTGTTAAACTGACGGACCTTTTTTAAAAAATTATTTTTTTAGTTTTTTATATATTATTTTGAAGCTGCAAAATACAAATTTTCAATATGGGAAATTTTTTCATTTTGCAATTTCAAAATAAAATATTAAAAATTAAAAAAATACATTTTTAAAAAAGGTCTGTCAATTTAACAGTTGGGAATTTTCTGAATGTGAAAACAGAATTTAAAAATATGTATTAATTAATAAGTTATTTGTAAAGGAAATTTCCCCATAGAATAGCATTGGCTCGGGCTTTCAGTGACGGTAAGTGAAGAGGGCCGTTAAAAAGAAGTGGGTCAACTGTTGCTAAATATCTTGAAATAGAATACCATATCTTGCTACAGATATGGTATTAATCCTTTTTTTTTTTTTTTTTTTTTACTTTTTAAAAAAAGAAGAAAGGATGGAAATTTAAATCTATGATGCAAAACTAAGAAAATTAGTAATATAATTTTTTACAACAAGAGACTGTTTCTTAAAGTTTGAAAATCTAACGCTTCTTTATGAATATATCTGTATAAAGGTGGGTCAAAAGTCCATGAACACATTTTAAGTTTTAATATAAAGTCAAATAATTGATGCATGAGGGCGTGGTTTTTACTAGAATGCACAATGAAAAATTTTTAAGTAAATAAACAATTCAGTTCAAAATTTTACTGGTAGATGATGCTGTATCTTAAAACTAGCCAGAAGAAGCATAAAAAAATGCAAGGCAAGCAATTAAAGAACATTTATTGGATTAAATTAGATTACTATTCGATTTGGTTTGAGCTATAAGGGGTGCACATATTGAAAATTGTAGTGAATTTCATGAAATAAATGCTTCTTAATTGTTTGCCTTGTTTTTATTATTATTTTTTCTCTTGCTGTTTTTAATATAAAGTGCCATCTATGAGCAAAATTTTGAATTATTTTTTTTTTATTTGCTTAAACAACATTTTTTATTGTGAGAGGCATTCTAGTACAAAATGCACTCTACATCAGTTACTTAATTTTATATAAAAGTTTAAAATGCACACAATAACGTTTCTTGCAATTTTAATTTTGAGGTTTGAATTATGTAAGTTCTATGAGTGTTTTATATAGTAAAAACACATTGAAGTATATTGAATTCTAACCTGTGGCTTGTATGAACAGAAGAAACAATGGGTGAGGGTTGTAGTCGCCCATAGTCATTTGAACGAGTGGAATATGAATTGGGTGTTTGAGTTGAAAACTGTGCGTCTCGTCTGATATCAGGAACTGCTGATTCTTCACTGTAGGATGGGCTGCGTGAAGAATACACAGGTCCTGATGGACTGGATGCATGCCTGTGATGATGGTGCCTGTGATGGTGCTAGGGAAAAAAAAATTCAATTTAAAAAAATTTGCTTTATTGACAGACTTTTTTTATGCACCAGCATATTAAGATAAATGAATAAATAAATAGAAATCTTTTTCTTAACCAATCATCCATTTAACGATTCTACTCAGCTTTTTTTTTTCTTTTTTCCAGAATCCTTCACTTTGTGGAGGAAAAAATGTAATAAAAAAAAAAAGTAATAATAGCAATAATAATTTTGTGAAACTATTTAATTACTTCGTTGTGACAACCTAAAATAGATATGACAGAATGTTGTTCTTTACATAGTTAAACGTCGCTAAATTATAAAATATGTCATTTTTCCATAATCAGTTAATGCAATTTGCATTTTTCTTTGTGGATGCTGGTTGATAAACGATATGAGATATTTTGGTAGACAACTACCGAACTACAGGATAATTTCGCCACATGCAATATTCTCGAGGCTAATTGCCAAAATACGGAATAATATCACTGCTAATTGGGGTGAAAAAAATCATGCTTTTTTGAAAGCTGTTTCTCGAATTATACACCTATTTTAGTTTTAGCACACAGTGGCGGATTTAAGGGGGGGGGCTAGGGGGCTGAAGCCCCCCCCAAAAAACTGATATTCACAATTGAATATTGCAATTGTAAATTTTTTATTGGTCTAGAATAACACTTTGAAAAATCTTAGCCCCTCCCAAAAGTCAAGTTCTGGATCCGCCACTGTTAGTACAAATTAACAAAACTCCTGCTTTTTGTGGTTTCTGATTCTCAAAACATGGAATATTCATGCAGATGATTGTGGTAATGCAGGATCGTTTTGCCATTGACTTGGGAAAAAAAAAAAATAATAATTAATCGTACTTATTTAAATATGCAATTTCTTATCATTGATTGATGAAATAAACATTTATTTTGCTACTAATCTATTAAATTCTCTTCTTTTTTTCAAAGCTGATACCCGAAATATGAGATTTTTAAATTGTAAAATAGCAACATTTCTACCTTTTTGGCATCTAATTACTGAATTATATCACATTTTTTGCATCAGGTTACCAAAATACAGAAATTCTTGTCCAAATTTTTAATTAATTATTTATTTTTTTGTAAAACGTAAGTTTTAGGAATGTCAGTTTTTGTGATGGGCTCATTAAAGGACCTGAATTTCCATTTGATAGACCCAATGTTAATCAATAGTTTCAGTACTCAGCCTATTCATATACAATACTATCCATACATGCATGTAGTGTAGATTTGTTTTAAAATGCAAAACACAAACAAACATGGATACATACAGCAATTTACAATACCTACAATTTATAATGCATTTCAAACAAAGATAACAACATTTGAACTATTGTCTGAAGAAAGAAGAACACTCTGTCGTAAATACACATACACGTCAGGGTGGCTAACATTAGAACTTTTCCAAATTCCTTGATTTTTCCATGACTATTTTAGGCCATTTTCTCTGATTTACGCTGTGTATTTTCCAAAAAAATTCACAAAATTAGCAAACAATTTAGTAATTTACAATAATGAGCTTTACAATATGGCTTATTTCTGCAAAATGTTTCAAAATTCCTTGACTATTCTATCACTTTTCCAGACTCTCTTAGATTCCCTGACTTTCTCGGACTAGTGACCACCCTGACACATATATATTTACCCCCCCCCCCCAAAAAAAAAAAAAAAAAAAAAAAAAAAAAAATCATTTCCCTTCTCTCCTCTTTAGATATATGACAATGTTATATACCAAAGATGCACCTACCTAATTCAGACTGGCATTTCTGTATAAGCAATTATTTATTTTGTTTAAACTTAGAAGAAATAATAATAAATAATAATAATGTGTATACAAAGATCCTATTAAAAAGTCAACTGAATAATCAATGTATTTCAAAAACGCTGTTATTCAAATTATAACTATAGGTAAATAACATAAAATAACATAAACTTACTCTGCAGACATCTCTGGGTGAAGCTGTAGGACTCGTCTGAGTAGACACAGTACACATAGGTGGTTTTGAGATTCTAATGTATCCATCAGCACCCTAAAGGAAATAAAAAATGATTAAGTAAAAATTAGTGAATGAAATTCTCAAATAACCTCATTCAAATACTAAAATATCAAACAGTTTCTTCTCCCCCCCCCTCCCCAATTTTTGTTATTTGCTAATTGATAAAAAATAATTTTAATTTTGACCATATGTAATATGCACATTTTTGATGGAAAGTCTCAAATAATTGTAGCAAAAGCAAAAAGTGATATGGCTAGTATTCAAACCTGTGGCCTTTCATTTCTGGCATAACACTGTATTGGTGAATGGATTAAAACGTTTGTATTTGTATTTGAGAGACTTAGGGGATGCCCACCATGAGGAAATTGTTTTAATAGATCTTAGTCCGTATTTACGCAAGTTTCGGAGAAAACACAAAAAACTCCGAACAGTTAGGAATAGGAACGGATGACCTGTGTTTAGGTTCCCTCTCACATACTACATATGAACTTGTACAACAGTACCTCTCGACTATTGATAGAGCAACGTGATATAACAGATCGTCGCTTTTATGACAATCAGATATAACTCAAAAAATCGCAATTTTGAGTAAAACAGTTAAAGTAAAATTTTAAGTAACTCAAAAAATCGCGAATTTGAACTAAACCATTTTTCGAAAGGTACCTATACCTGATAATATTTATAATTTATCCCTAAGTACTGTTAGTCCCGCCTTTTTTTTTTTTTTTTTTTTTTTCCCACACCATTTCGATTTAAAAATTTTCACCAATATGTAATTATGATGAAATATGAAGAAGAATGTTTTTAAAATATACTGGTGTGAAAAAAGGGCGGATCTAAGAGTACTTCGGAATAAATTATAATTATTACCAGGTGTGTAAAGACCCAAGATGGTGTCTATGACATGCCAAACTGGCGTAATTCAATTCCTATTGTTTGCCTTTATGTTTAATATCTGAACGGTTCCTGTTTGTCATGAGAACGACGACGATGCGAGAGATTTAAAAAAAAAAAAAATTTTTTTTGATATTTTTCAATTTTTAAACATATTATACCATAATCATTTTTTAGGTAAAATTACTTCAGTTTGTTAGAATTGGTCACAGCATAATTAATATGATCCCCGTCAAAATGAAGATTAATTTAATTATATGAAGATTAGTTACTGATAACATGAACAGATATATTTTTTTTATCCCCCTTGAGATTCACGTTAATGAGGTTCGACTATATATATATATATATATATATGTATTAATGAATTAAATTAACACAGTTTATTTTTGTGATATACACTTGCAATCATTTAATTCTTCTTAAATCCCAATTTTAAACAGGTTTGGTTTTTTTTTTTTTTTTTTTTTTAATCTGAAGAATTAAACAAAGTAGTTGGTATAGATGGATTCTGCTGAGTTCACCATGATATATTTTTCTCACAAATTTGGATAATATATTCATGTTAAGATAAATGAACTCTGCCAAGCACCTGCATAGTCGTAAACTGAAGTACCCCATCCACTAGGCTACCCTCCTTCCGCCTTGATACATTTAACTATTTTATCAGAGTAACTTTTGTAATAGTCAATGATGTGAGTATGAATGCCAGTATCATTAATAATTTTGCAAAACTGGTCTGACACCTTATCTTCCTAACTTAAATTACTTCGAAATTTTGTCCTATTCTTCCTAGTTACGAAAATTTTAAATTTTGAATAACTTACCAAATTTTAAAATTAGATTGTTGAAAGTTATTAATACGGTTCTTGCCAGTAAGTGGTATTTTAAAACTGGCCCGGCCTCTTTACTATCATCAGTTCTTGACCCGTTCGTCAGTCTGCACAAACTAACGAACAAAGAAATTATCTAACAAACAGACTACCCTACAGAGGAACACCATATCGAGTTTGTGATTTTTCGGATTTTTCATATTCGAAAAGGCAGAAAATGTGTAAAAAAGGGTAAAAGAAATGAAATTAAATTTTCACCAATACCCAAGTTCCCCTATTTTCAATGCAATTGCAGAATTTTCTGTATCTATCTACAGCAAAACTAAAATCCAGGAAACCAAATCTGGTATCGTAAAAAGTATAAATAATTCATTCATAAAATAGGTAAAATTTGCTTCTAGTACGAAAATAAATTAAAAATATACAACAAGTATAGTAATCTACAGCCATAATGCTAACCCCATTAGTATTTTTATGCCTGGCATGACATTTCTTTTTGAGCTGCAGCGCTTTAAGTAATTTGCAGCGCTCGTTGTCATGCTGCACTGTTTCTGTTACTAGGCTATAGTGCCTATAGTATGTTTAGAATGAGAAATTAAAAACCGTTCAATATTTTACATAAGACAGAATTTCTCAGGTATGTGAAAAAGCACACTTCAATTCAATCTGATAAAGAATAATTGAAGTTTTTATGCATCGATGGATAAAAATTTACAATTGAGATGTTGATATAGAATAATCACTAAAATTCTCTTCTTAAGGGAATGGTAGACGTTACATTTTTTTTTTTTTTTTTTTTTAATCACTCGTTGTGGAAAGTTGCTTACATAGGGACTGAAAACACTAGCAGGCTTTGCTCGCTTCGCTGGTCAATATATTTAAATAAATTTAAAGGTAAAAAAAAGAATCCTATTTTTTTTTTTTTTTTTTTTTTTAAACACAGCTTTGCAAATAAAAGAAAGAAAGAAAGAAAAACTGCTCAAAACCTCATTTCGGTCAACGCTGCCAAAAGCAGCGTTGACTTGTTGACGTCATACTTGTGGACTTCAATTTGGGTGCTTATCGGGTGACAGTTTTGAAGCGGACAACATTGAAAAAAATCGATGTAGCATTTCTATATTTTAATCGCTATTACATATAAACAGCACTATACGCACTATACATAGTATTTACTGTCACATTATTCCATATATTTTATTTGATGTATCTTCTCAACCATAAAATGGCAGCAATTTCACGCCAGGTATAGTATTACATAGGGACTGAAATATTGTACTGAGAACATTAAAAATTATGAAAAACTGTTTAAACTTAATAAAATAAAATTCAAAATTTAAATTTTTGTCTATTTAAAGTTCTCTGCTAACTAATTTTTAGTTCTTTCCCTTGATTTTACATTATTATCGTTTAATATTGTTATCTAAACATAGTTGAGTATTACTTAGTGGATTCATAGATAATTATTATTATTTTTTTTAATTTATATTTGAATGTTGAATAATTACACATAGTGCAGTACTAGTGCGACATTAAAACCAACCATCCATTCATCCATTGAATGTTGAAATTTAATGAAATTTTTTACCATTCAAACATAAAAATATTTTTAAAAATTAACTTGTCAGTGAAGCTACAAAGTAATGTCCAGATATGTTTGAAATTGAAATATAATATTAAACAATAATAATGTAAAATTGAGGAAAAAAACTAAAAAATAGTTAACATTAAAAAAAAAAAAAAAAAATCAAATTTTATTAAATTTAAACAGATTTCGAGAAATTTTAATATACTTGCTATTATTATATTTCAGTGCATATGTTTGCAACTTTTTGTACTCTAAGACAGTAATTAACAAAAATGATTTATAATGTCTACACCGTCATCTTAAATGATACAATAAAAAAAAGTATTTAAAAATGTAAACTTACAATCCCTCTGTTAGACGTTTGTGTGGATACAGATTCTTTCTTAACATGAACTCTATTTTCTTCATTGTCACGAACCTCAGTATTCTGTTTCAGTGTCTGAAAACGTACACAATAAAGAAGATAAAATGAGAAGGAATATACACAACAAAAAACAACAGAAGATGAAGCAGAGATAAAAGTGATTAATATATATATATATATATGTATATATATACAGATATATATATATATATATATATATATATACAGAAATTTATATACGTGTAAAACAAGTTTCAGAGAGTATTTAAGAAATGATGGCATTTTGTTAATTAATCTAATTAGGTGATTTAATAATTCACTATTTTAAGCTAGGTTGGTTGTAAGGTTTAAGACCGTTTGACTGACTACGTTAGGGTCCTAGGCAGCCTATAGGTATAATGCTCTCCGTGGAGGCCTTTCTAAGGGATCCTAGCTTGTATTTACGCCAGTTTCGGAGCAAATCACGGAAAACTCCGAACAGCTAGGTCGATGAGCGCGACTTGGGATCGAACTCGGTACTTCCCATCTACCAATTTTGAGCGCAGAATCGTTCTTTTAAGCTCGAGAGAAAAATTATAATAGAACATTAGAAATATGCATTTGTATATCTTTCAGTTTTGTACTTTCAACTAATGATGCTATGTAGCTTGCGTAAGAACTAGCATAAATCTTGTTTGGTGATATAGTACTTTACGGAGGAACTTTTAAACTTATTAAGGAAAAATAAACTCATTCAACGAATTCAGTAGCAACGTTTATCAATATTTAAAATGATAAAAAAAAAAAAAAAAAAAAAAAAAAAAAAATCTATTTCTTTGAAGGTTCTAGAGTCTAATAAAACAAGTTTAAGATGAATATTGACATTTACGTTGTGGATAGAGAAGGATTGGAAATCGAAAGGCTTCGTCGGGATGTATGGATCTGCTGATTGTTATTAATATATATATTGATAATCAGTCAGTTATATACAGTCCTTCTCATAATTATAAGGACACCCGTTTTTTTATATTAACTAAACACTGAACACTATTATTTAAACAAATATATATATTTTTAATTTTAATTTCATTAATAGACTATATTTAAAAAGTTTTATCGTTTTTCTATCTTAAAAAACTTTAAATATGGTAAAAAGATGATTTTTCAGGTGTTCACAATTATAAGGACAGCTCGAATTTTAGTAATTTTTTTCAGTTATTCTTTAAATTAATATTTTATGGGGTCTCTTTTTAGGGTCAAACAGTCAGACATTCTCTGTAGTATATATATATACATTTTTTTTTTTAATATTCAGTTTCAATACCATTTCATATAGCATATATGAGATTCTTAATACATTTAAACTATTTAAAATTGCTTTCCACTTGCATGCACTTTTCTAATATCATAAGTTAAGGTTTTTTCAACTTTTAGGCCATGGCAAAGGCAATATTACAGAAGTTTCTTTCTTAAAATTATTTCCTATTGCTCTAAAAGTAGAGCAAAAATGTAAGTCTTGTTGAAAAAAAATATTATTACCCCTCAAAATCTAATAAAAATCTGATAATTCCACGTTTAAAATTTGCGGATATTCTCTTGATGTTAATAATAATAGAAAAAATTACTAAATTCATTCTGCCTTCAGTAGAAGCAGCTTCCCAGAGCACCATAGATCCACCTTTAAAATGCTCGATTCATATCTGCCTTTAAAAAATCTGCTCTGTCTTTCGCTATCTTCAGATCGCACCTGTAACTGTTAAAACCCTTTGATTAATCAAGAATAAAATGTTTTTCATCCGAAAATGCAACATTTTACCATTTAATATTGTCTTTATTCAACTTTAACGAAGACGTTCTTTCCCCCATTAAATGCTTAT
Source organism: Salticus scenicus (assembly GCA_963930645.1). NCBI lineage: Eukaryota > Metazoa > Arthropoda > Arachnida > Araneae > Salticidae > Salticus > Salticus scenicus. The sequence continues at coordinate 39,927,657 of OZ005659.1, forward strand.
TGATTACTACAGGTTTTTTATTCCTTTTAACATATTATTGTTTTAAACATGCACAAATGTGGACCCCAACCTTTCGTTAAAAATTACGAGCAAATTCAGCAGCAGCCATTATGAGTAGAACATTAAGAGGAATTATGAGTCTTCGATCTCTGTAAAACAACTATGGTTTTGCATCACATCTCTCTCCTATCGAACCAGCAGTTCAACGTTTGATCACATTTCCTTCAGCAATTTTAGATCTTTAAATTTCATTAGAAATTTGGCGGATTGAAATTATCCTTCCACATAAAAAACACATTTATCATACTTCACTACATGAATGTTCTTTTTTTCGAGGAATTATCAGTAATGTCCTTCCAAGAAAAATTGAAGGCTTATATATGAATTAATCTAGCCCAGTAGTTAACGAATTTGCATGTCAACTGTAATTTATCCGCTTGTAAGTTAAATAAAATGAAAAAATCTTGATTGTCCCTATAATTATGAACACCTAAAAAGGTGGAGAAAAAAATATTTTGCATTATTTTTTATTAATTTTGTTTCATATTAAAAAAATTATAGCAGTTTTCGTTTTTAGAATACTAGATATATTAAGTGCACTTAGTATAATCTTGTTCACAATCATTTTTACATTGTTATTTCAAAATATAAAGTGTCCTTATAAATATGAGAAGGAGTGTATATAAATAAAACCAAATGACGGGAATTTGTTCTGTTTTGGAAAATTTTAAAAGCAGGGGTGGCGCCAGCTAGAAAGCCGGAGGGGGCACAGCCCCCTCCCCCCGTCGGGGAGTCTGTGATCCCCCATTGGGGCATACTCCTAAAATCTCTCGGGGGGGGGGGAATACAAAATTGACAGCATTTTCTTTCCTTGTACAAATTTGGAGCATTCCAGTTTTTTCATTCTGTATTCAATAGAAGGAAGTATTGGATTCATAAAAATTGTCAGCTTCCAGTTTTCCATGAATATACACGTTTTGAGAGGTCCATAACACGTTTTGACCACGATATTTTTAGAAAATGTCTGTCTGTGGCACGATGATCTCCAAAACCATGAGGAGTACAGTCGGTAACAAAAGTCTCCGAACACTAGCAAAAATTCCTGTGTAAAAATAGTACACTTAATACAGTTTTGTTAAATAAATCCTTGTCGAATCCTGTTCTTAGTCAGTCTAAAAACAAGATTCGACAAGGATTTATTTAACAAAACTGTATTAAGTGTACTTTTTTTATATAGGAATTTTTGCTAGTGTTCGGAGACTTTTGTTACCGACTGTACTAACAAATGGAATGGTACAAATATTAACAGTAATATTATTAACAGTATTGCAGTTTTTGATAAATACTTATATAATAAACTCTCTTTATGTAGTGCCCCCCTATCGGGGAGGTGGTGTCCCCCCGTCGGGGAATTTCTGGTGCCATTACTGTTTAAAAGTGGAAAATCAGTCTCTGAAAAAGGAGACAACAGATAAACTATACTAAATAAACGCCTCACGATGATCGAAAATTGTTGCAGGGAGAATAAGAAACTAGATGGGATGGAACACAGAGTAGGTACAATCCACACAATTAACCGTACGAACAGTTCAGAATTTAATACGGAAAGGAAAACCTCTCTGTCCTGTAGAAGAGTACATGAATTCCAAAACCTAACAAAGTAAACACAACAAAAAAGAAAGAAAGAAAGTTTTAGTAGATAATTATGTGAAAAAATTAATAAAAGTAGATTAAAATTAAGATAAAAGGAAGGACTATTGCAATTTCCCCCTAAAATGAGCAAGTATAATCACCATTAAGGAATGGTGAGAGATTGTCCCTTGAAGGCTTTCTCTAAGATATCAAATTTTGGAAATGGGGTCTTTACAATTCCTAACTGCCAAAAAGGTAGATTTTAATTTTCTTGTTCCCAAAAATTGTTAACAGCGAATTTTTGGAAATTTTCATATAAAATATTATATAATTCACTAATTTCATCTAAAAAGGGCATAAACATCTTAGCTGCAAATCTTATGGAAACGGTAAAATATTTTACAAAAATTTTTGATATCAATGTTTTGGGGTTGTGTAAAAGAAGTCCATCTTCTTGTCATTAAAGGTATTAAAAAATATATATATATTTAAGCTGAAAGGGAAAAAAATTAAATTGACGACAGATTGCATACCCAAAGTTTTGCCAATGGAATGATATCACAATTCTGTGGTTTGTGCCACTCTGTTCTTTGGCTTGTTGCATTGTAATAGTAGAATCTCGAGTTCTCACGATCAAATAGTTCCCACCACTGATTTTCGTCCATTTTTTTCCTGTAAGAAAAAGAAAAACACCATTTAATATAAATCATACATGTATAATTCTCAGAAATAGAAACTGACAGTAATTAAATATAGTAAACAAAGAGAAGAAACATGAAAATCATATTAAAATTAACTAGTTTAAACTGAAACAAATTAGTTAATTTTAAAATTCAAACAATAATTTTTCATTATAAGTTTAACTCAATACTACTACTACTACTAATAATAATAATAATAATAATAAAAATAGAAGATAATTATTATGTTTGCATATACAATAAAATTTTTTCACTTATAATTAGAGATGTTAACCAACCGAACATACAATTTTTTTTGAAAATGGCTACTTGCATGCAGACTGAATAGCAGGGGAGACTTTTTGATGACATATCATTTAGTAATTATTAAAAGTATTAATAATAATTAATTATATCTATAATCAGAAATGACATTGGCAAAATGACAAAGAACTGAAATGTATGCAAAAGTAAGACATTGAAATGAAATGCTAGAATTTGTACGGCAAAATCATTAGATTAATATTAATAAGTATTGTAATTATTTTATCTTAAAATAAAAGAACAAATGATTATGTTTTATTATTCCACCATTGATATAGAAAGGTAAAACTTTATTTGATTAGACGTCGTTATAAAAATACATATCATAAAGATGGATTTTCGTTTCTTATATAAACCTAAAAAAATAAAATAATAAATAAAAATAAAGCTAAAACGCTAGACCTGAAAAAAGCTGTAATCAGCTTCTCATCCTTGTACTATAATAAATGATACTTGGAAAGTTCTTTCATACATTAGAGCAAATCTAGCTTTCTATTTCAAAATTAAAAAATTCAATTAAAACAGAATAATTTAATATGTAATTTCAGTGATAGTAAAATTTTCAAAAATCCAGAATTTAGAGGTAGCTCCTAAAAAGTTTCACCTTTGTATAATACTTGTTGCAGAAAAACTCGTTTTACAGGCATTGATGCATTACTTAACCGTGACGAAAATCTGAATACGAATGTTGTGATTTAGCGATTTTGGTACTAAATCCTTAATTTTGAAATTCAAGAAGCAAAATCATAAAAAATACTTAATAATCCAAACATTAAAAAAACTAGTAGGCTGTGGCCATCACAAAACTTTCTTCTATATTTTCCTACATAAATTGACTCAATAGAATGAGTTTATTAGAATTATTTTCCATGATGAATGCAGACGATTTTTTTTCTCATAGAAGTGCAACACTAAATGTCCAAAGAAAATCGATTTTATGTTGCTACTAACGATATCTTAAAAAAAAAAAAAAAACTTTTTTGTTGTTTAAAAAAAAAAAAAAAACCTAGTTTTAAATAATTACAGATCTATGGTTCAACCATTCATTTTAAATGTATTGACGCGTTCTTTCGAAAGATATCCATACGAAAACTTCCCTTCCTTAGGGAGGGGGGAAGTGTTGCTCCTATGTGTCCAATTTTTTGTACTAGTTAATTATTGGTATAAAAAATAATTCTTTTTAATTTCATAATGATTCCTAAAAAATAAATCTCTTTATGCACATTTATACGAAACTTTGTCATATATCATCATGTCAAACTTAAAAAAAAGCGGGATAGCAAAATCTCCTATTGGACGATTTTCACCAAAAATTGATAGGCACTAATTTATGTCAAGGTGCAATTACCTATCAATTTGCATGTAATTCTGTGTAATAATTCCTGAGATGCAATTACTACATAATTTTTATTACACACACAGATACAGACGTTTTCTAAAAATTTTCAAATCGTGTTCTAGATTTCTCAAAACGTATAAATCCATTGAAAACCCGAAGTCGAAAATTTATACTAAAACAATATTTTCTTCAATTGAATATTCAAGAAAGTAACAAATAAATAAAATAATAATCTGACGTAGAACTCACACAATTTTCTTTTATTCTCTGCATTTGAATGGTATAAAGGCAAATTATAGATAAGGGGTAGGATAATAAATGCTGTATATGCAAAATATTTTAATAAAATTAAACATAATCCATACGTCTCCTTAATATATTAAAACCAAAGCAACATTTAAAATGAGATAAAGAATACTAACATTTTTAAAAATATATTTTAATTAAAAAACATTAAAATACAAGACAGATTTTTTTCGGCTAAACACTAGCCCTCCTCAGTGTCAAACATACAAAGCACAACGTCTGTCTTGTATTTTAATGTTTTTTAATTAAATTGTATTTTTAAAAATTTTAGTATTCTTTATCTCATTTTAAATGTTGCTTTGGTTTCAGTGCAAAATAGTTTTACAAACAATTTTCTTTCTTTCTTTCTTTTCTTTTTTCTTTTTCTTTTTTGAACATATATTTCTGTGTCATGGGGAGAGGTGACTACCGTCCCTCCGAAATCTCCCGTTTGATATTCTATCTGCGTTAATAATAATAATAATAATGTTATAGAATGCAGGCAGACAAGCACGCACATAAACAGCTTTAAAGTTAAAATTTTTATTTTCTTTTCTTTTAAAATCCATTTTATACTGAAAATATGGGAACACCATCATATGTTTCGCGGAAGAAATTAATAGCGACATATCTATATTACGACAAAGTTCTCAAGAGCTCATCAGGGGTTCCCACAGGTATTGAGAAATTCCATTTAAATATACAGTTACGGATTTCTGTTTCATTTTGATTAACATTCAAAGCCTAAAAATCCAGATTGCACAGGAAACCGCACAGAGGTAAAATTAGACAAGGATGATGATGATGTCATATCCGGGAGTAAAAACAGAATGATTGCCCTTTCTTTCCTTGGGTCAAGAGGTGAGAGCAAACGTTCTCTCGCACATTCTTTCTCTCAAAGGTGGAATAGAGTTGTGCACTGTTCTAGCCTATTTTCATCCATGTTTTAATCAGGAATTAAGCAAAATACAAAACTATACTTTCTTTTATTCAGAATTTTAAACATACGTTAAATTATCTGGTGTGTCACTCACACAACTTCCTCTTATTCTGAAATTTAATATTATAAATACTTTATTTGATAGGGGATCTTGGGTGTCCCTGTACACGAACCATTTGCTTGATCTCAACGAAAAGTTTTGTGTAGCATTTCTATATCATACACATTTAGAATACCAAGTTTGAACATTCTGCTATTATTTGTTCTTGAGATATGCTATTAACAAGCACACACACAGACAGACACACCTCTAAAAACATGATTTTTTGATTCATGGGACCTCAAAACGTGTGAATATAACAAAAACTCGATTTCGAAAATTAGACCCATAAACAAAATTTTCTCTACTATGTACATGGGTAAGAGAAAGTAAAAATAAATAATAAAAGTACATGCACTTAAAAATAAAAATATCCTTTTTTTTTGCGCAGCGAGCGTATATATAAATTCGTGCGCACTGCGCGCGCACGGGTCTACGCTGACGAAGGCAGAGGGGACCCGGTGTGAGTTTTTACCCGATCAGAAATGATTTTTTTTTTTTTAATCCCTTTTTCTTAAGAATAAAAGTTTATGAGTAATAACATGGAATTTTGAGAAATCATAAGGGTGGTGAAGGAATACGCGCGCGCAGCGCTCATATATATGCATTCGTGCGTGCGCATCGCGCACGGGTCTACGCTGCCGAAGGCAGTGGGGACCCGGTGCGACATTTTTCCCGATCAGAGTTTTTTTTTTTTCTTTTTTTTTCACATGATAAAAATTAATGCAATTTTGAGAATTCATTAATTATACTGATTCATTTAAAAATAGTGACCAGCGAAGCGGGCGTAGCCTGCTAGTAAATAATAAAAGTACATGCACTTAAAAATAAAAATATCCTTTTTTTTTTCCCCCCAGTTTTTCGAGCAGCAATTGAAATATATCTTTGAAACGAGCAATAAGTATTGTTTTCAGTCGAATTTTCGAATCTGAGTTTTTGATATAATTACAAGTTTTGCGATAACCTGAATATGAAAATAAAGTGTTTAGCAGTTGGTCTATCTACCTGTGTATGTCTCGATTTATGTGTCTGTAACCAGTACAACTCAAAACCAGGTACTAGCACATGCTGACTAGTTTAGACTTAGAGTATCTTTATAATAGTGTCAAAAATTATTAAAACCTAGCGAGCTTCTCTTGTTAGCGGGTCACTATTTTTAAATGAATCACTATTTTTTTTTATAAGTCAGGAAAAAAAAATCATTTCTGATCTGGAAAAAACACACTCCGGGTCCCTACTGCCTTCGCCAGCGCAGGCCCGTTTAAGTTCCACCCTCTTAACTAATCACTATAATTTTATAAGTCAAAATATATAAAGAAATATATAAGGCTTCCCTTGTTAAGTTTGAACAATCTATTTGCATAACAAAAATAAAATCTTATAAATATTAAAAAAAAAAAAAAAAATCTTTTAAATTTAAATTTTAAATTTTAATTTATGATGACTGCATTATAATGCTTATCCTTATATGTGTGCTCTTTGGCATTATTGCTTGTAATTGACTCTTCTTAAAACTTAACATTTAATACTTTGACTTCAAAATAAAAATATTTTAATTTTAATTTTTAATTTTAATTATTATTGATGACCGCATTATAATGCTTATCCTTATAGTTGTGCTCTTTGGCATTATTGCTTGTAATTATGTCTTCTTAAAACTTAACACTTAATAATTTGACTTCAAAATAAAAATCTTAAAAATTATCTTAATCTTGCTGTTAATACTTCTAAATTATCTTAATCTTTCAGTCAATACATCTTATTTAACTGACTTAATGTTTTTATAGCTAACCGAAAGATGGCGCTTGTACTCAGTAGTCTTATACCTTCATTCTTCAGTCCTTATCTTAAACGATTTAATTATTAATATTTTTGGTACGATTTAATTTAACTCTACTAGTATTAATTTTAACATTATCATTTAATATTTACTCTGTGTATTTTATCTTTAATGTAATTGTTCTGAAGTATTTTCGATTAATCGATATCTGTCGAGCTATTATTTTAACTTCAATTTAGGTTTTGGCATCAACCATTTTTCGAGTTTGTGTTAACTGTTTTCCATGTGGTTACTCTGATTATTTCATGTTATTACTTTGGTTTCCTTTAAGATTTTAATTAATATTTATTTATTCTTTGTTTTAATTTAATTTTTCACTTTTTTCTCATTCTTTATGGTTTTTTTTGCTGCATTGATCGGGGCGTGAGATGATATAAATTGCTATGATTAGCAATATCGTTTTACGAAATCGTTGCAGCTTTCTCTGCTTTATGAAGTATGCGCCCCTTGAAAGTATGCTTCTAATTTTAAGCATTTATATCCAATTGATTATGTGGTTTATTTATCTTTTTTCTCTTTCACAAGTTTAATGGTCCTTTTTTATTATCCTTCAGGTCGGCGTAAGTATTTTAAGTTAATATGGTAACTCATTGGTTCCTTATCTATATCGTAACTTTTTGTGTCATTCTTTCCTCTATGTTAAATTCAGTTCTATATTTTAGTGTGCTGTTATTGTTTTAGTTCTATTAATTGCTAAATTTTAAGATTAAATTTTATTACGTTATCTATTATTTATATATATATATATATATATATATATATTTCTGCTTGGTAAAATCATCGGTCAGGGTTCTCATTGCCTGTGGCAGCGCATACCCGTGAGTGCTGAGCGCGCCAGATGCCCCTAAAAATTTTACACTTTCACACGTACTCGCAATCTATTCCTCGTACCCAAAACCTAATATTACCAGTTTTCAAGGCTCTATTTCTATTTAAAAATTCTTTCCCTCTCCCCCCAAATAATTTTGCGAAAAAGCTCACTGTAATAATGGCAAATCGAAGCTAGAGCTACATTCAAGCTATCAAAAACAAATCATCAAAAATACTTAATACATAAAATGGAGTACGAAAAAATATTTTCCATAAAATGCGACCAACTTTCTGTGATTTATCTGCCAAATGTCAAAATATTCACAATCAGTTAAATAAATGTAAAAAATTTCACTTATATAACGAAAATTCACGATGAAATCTGCAAACATTTTAAATAATTCATTACCGATCTGAATTTTAAAACGGGTTAAAATCTGCGGATATGTGAAATTTTAAAATTACCTCTAAAAAGTGCCGCGTAGGATACATGAAATCGAAATGTTTATGTTACCGTTAAAACGCGAAATCCGTTAATCTGCAGATTACCTAGCTAATCATCAGATTAACTAAAATGACCCGTTAAAGTGCGGAATGAAGAGTTTTCCGCATTTTAACTAGGTAATCTGCAGATTAACGGTTTCAGTATCGTTAAAGTTCAAATGTTTGTTTCGAGCCTTAGTTTTTTTTTACATTCATTATGACGTCAAACAGCCATGTGATACAGATACGCGAATGACCTTCAAACATAACTAAAACTTTTACCCCTTCCCTTCCGCACTTCCGCTACGCTGCTACGCTATGATGGATGATAAACCGACAAACGGCAAACGCAAAATGTGGAGGGGATGGAAGCCATGATTAAGTTTATTATTATGACTAACACAAAATTTAAAATAACAAGTAAGTTATAATTGTTTTAATTTTGATTTTATTTCTATCTTTTATAATTCTGTCAATATAAGTTTGATAAGGGTCTGCATTTTATTAATGAAATTCAATCTTAATTAAAAGCTGTCTCTCGTGAAACTCCATTTTGAATTATGAATATTAGATTTACATTACAGTAATTATTTCCTTCCGAACTAAAACTATTAAACCATAACTTTTTAAAACCAATTTATTTTAAAATTGATTTAAATTACTATTACTTACTGAAAAAAAAAAAGATATATTAATTATTAATTTTGAAAAATATTATGGCATTTAATAAATACTTAATATGAAATTTTTGTACATTTTTTAGCATTTCATTACATTTTTTTTTTCTGTCAGTTTCAAGTTTCCTGTACATATTTTATATATCATGATTATATATATATATTTTTTTATTTATTTATTTATTTATTTATTTATTTTTTTTTTTTTGTTCGCTTTTTCAGATAATTTCGTTGTAGTTTAACACATAAAAAGTGTTAATAAAGGTTTTTTTTTTTTTTTTTTTTTTTTTTGTAAAATTAATATATTTGCTAAACTTGTGTAGATATATGTATGCTGCAAAATATAGTTTAATAAAGCATTGAAAACTGTCATTTTAATTTTCATGCATTCTAAAAAATGTTAAAGCAGTTTTAATTATTTGAAGTACTTAAATAATGCTTCTGATTTGTTTAATTTAATATTTCTAGTAATATTTTATATAATTTAATACTTCTAGTATTTAAATAGTAATAGCAATATAAGTTGTTAATAAAACTTTTTTTTTTTTAAATTTTAAATTGTTAAATATTTTTATTTTGAAAAGAAATCGTTACTGTATTACAATTCTAACATTCATTTATAAAATAGAATTTATTGAAAGCTATTATAGCTATTATATTTCATATTAAAAATGCATAACATCTTCAAACTTATATTGACAGAATAAAAAAGATGAAATAAATAAAAAATAAAACAAATATAACTTTAAAAGATATAAAAATTAAAACACATACAGATTAAAATAAGTAAAGAAAGAAATAAAAAAGAAAAGAAAACTATTTTTTTTTTCGAATGAAAAAACAAATACAACACAGCGTGCTGTAAAATTACAACACCAGATATCTTATTTTCACTTTAACTAGTGCCTAGTAGGTAATGTGCAGATTATCTAGGTAATTCGCAGATTACCTAGGTAATTTGAGAAATAAAACAATTTTCCTCACTTTAACGGATCACCCTAGTTAATGTGCAGATTACCTAGCTAATCGCCAGATTAACTGATTTCTGCACTTTAGCTGTAACATTTATATTACTCACCTTACAGTGTTACTTAATGCGAAACGCACATTTATTATAAACTTTCCAGCTTTTTGCCATCTTTTCCCTGAACAATAATTATTACTTCCTTGGATTCGTGAAATTTTTGACCCCCGATTTTCAATGGATTTAACCCGTTTTGGAATGTCCTGAACATGATTTGAACATTTTTTAGAAAATGTCTGTCTGTTTGTTACACAAGAATTTTGTGAATGTCGTATCTCAGAAATCAATGGACGGATTTTAACCAAACTTGATATTTAGATTGACCTTGTCTTAAATTAGTGCTGATTATAATTTTAAATATTTCGCTCAACAAATGGCGCTGGCATCCCCCCCCCCCCCATAATTTTTAGTATGCTACTGTAGGAGAAAATAACAGGCGAATTTTATAGTTCTCATTAATACATATTGAGAATTAGTTTTTATGAATCATTATGAAACCAAGTTATCGAAGTTTTTTAATCTCTATATAACAATAATAAAGTTACTATCGCTGGCGTCAGATATTTTTGTCTTCGACCGCATCTCCGAGGGCAAAGTCCTCCGCGTCAGGAGAGGTATCAATGTGTGCCGAATACTCCAAGAAGACATTTCAGGTAATTAGAAATTTCTATCATTTTAATTAACGAAGTTATTAATTTAAAACGTCGGTTTATAAAGGTACTGTAATTGCTATCTCTCAAATAACTTTTGTTATTATGTCATTTTCCACAGGGGAATTAAAATATTATCAATGGTGTAAAAGAAAAATAAAACAATATAAATGTCAATGTTGCTATTGGCAACAAAGAAATTTATCGTCTGCAAATAAAAAACGTTATCTTAGATTTTAAAAAAAAAAAAAAGAATTTAGAATTGTAATTAATTGTCTGCAGACATTTTTTTTTCTACTTTTAGAAAACTGAATTTCTTACTGGCAATTTCTTATGTTGTTAATCAAATTTTTTATGTGTTCTTTTTCTTTTTTGTGTATAATGAAATATTTAATGGCTGTATTTTTAACTATTGAATTTTTTAGTTAATTTAGGGCAATATATAATATTCTCTCTATATATTTCTAATGTACAGTTAGGTAATAATTTTACACATTCGAAAATATCTCAAAATAAAAAAAGTTTATCATTATTATTTTTATTTGAAAAAGTCACCTACACTGTAAAAAATATGTCCTATTTGCTGTCAGAAATTCTCTGTAATTTGAGAAAATACGTTCTCACAACGTAATTTTTTCCTAAATTACGCGTGTTTTCTCAAATTACAGAGAATTTGTGGCAGCAAATAGGACATATTTTTTACAGTGTACAGCTTCAATTTTTAATTCTCTCCTGCTTACTTCTTAAAATAGGTACTAGATTTAATTATTTAATTAATTATTATTATTTTTTTTTTTACAAGCAATTATAACAAAAAAGTCTTCACCAAATAGTGACAAAAATTATATATGGTATTAAAATATTATGCATTTCAATTTGACATTCAATATAGGGATTTCTATAGTATCGTTCTGCTTTTGTCGTGTGTTATGCACCGTTAATGTTCCTATTCAGTGAAAGACAAATCAGCGAATAAGCGGGTAGAGTCCATCAAAGGTTAATAATCGAAGCAAGTCGGGTTGGCGTGCGGAGCAAGAAGAGGGCAGAGCCCTCTAGTATTAACAAAAGAAAATATATATATATAGATAGATAGATAAAAATCCTTAAAACTAAATTTCCTAAAATGTTGCATGTATGTCAAAGAATTGTCTTCCTTCTAACCAGGGTTTAACTTGGCAAAAAAAATTACTTTAGCATTTTAGCGAAAATAGGCAAGCACTATTTTAGCTTTTTCGAAAGTTAGTTAATTCTTTGGATACCATTGATTTCTTTTACTTAGCTTTGTTATCCTCAGTTATGTTTTCTATTCCTTTTGTTCATTGATGTTAACCAAGCATCCATATTTGTGACTTTAAAAATATGAATCAGGGAAACTATGTTTTGATTTTAACAATAGAAAAAGAGGTATTCATATCATGTGTGTAAAATGAAAAAGCAATTTAAAAATTAAGTAAAGTGTAGTGGTAGATAATCGTGAAATACTAGTGCTAAGAATGCTTCTATGAAGCAAATTCTGAATTCTGACATACTTTTAAATATTTTTGCATTTAATTTCACTCATTGGAAATTAAAAATAAATCCAAATTACTATATAAATAATGATTCCCAAAAAATTCAGTCCTTTCGTAGTTTTTGCCTTCAAATATTACAAAAAAAAAAAAAAAAAAAAAAATCTGAGTTATTATATAGAGATATTTTATACAGTTATCCAGTTTTAGCTTTTTAGCGAAATTCTGACTGACATGTTTTAGCAAAGTATGATACGTTACAGCAAAATGCTAAAAAAATTAATGGCAGTTTAAACCCTGCTTCTAACATTTAGTGTCATACATATCTGAAATAAAAATCGTCTGCATTCACCACGAAAAGTAATTTCAACAAATAATTTGTACTACGTGAATTTGCATAGGAAAACGTAAAAGAAAGTTTTTCAATGGCTCCAACATACTATTTGACCTACTGTAATTAAAATGTAACCAGAATAGAAGAATTTAATATGCAAGATCTACACTATTTTAATATTTTCTATTAAAAACGCATGTATAAGAAAATTTTGCTAAAGCAGATGTGTACCAGAAATATGCCGTCTGAACTCCTAGTGAGTTATATTCATTAAAACGGTCAAATACGGCATAAAAACGGAGGCCACGGAGCGTCGATCAGTAGGGTGTTACATCAATCACGCAGTAGAAATTCACTTTCTAATCTCGTTAGTAAGGTATATTAACAAACGGCAACAAAGAAAGGGATATTCTTTATCCCTCACTCCTGGTAGATCGCTTTTAAATTGGATGATTCAGCGAGCTAAAATAAAAAACTCATGCGGCGTAATCTTTAATCCCTTTTCTTTTCGCGTTGAAAGCGGCTGTGGAATATATATATATCTTAAACATATATCTTTTGGTCACAAAGATTTATTTCCAATTATCCACCACAAGACTTACATTTTCCTATACCAATTCACTCAATAACAATATATATATATATATATATAAATGTTAAAAGTAAAAAAAAAAAATCGATAACTTTGTTTTAAATTATCACAGATTTATAGTTCAATCATTCGTTTTAAAGGTATTGACGAGACCTTTCGAAAGATACCCATCTTGAAAATTTAACCCCCCCCCCCCGGGGGGGGGAGGTTAGGGGGGAAGCGATGCCCCCACATGCACATTTTTTTCCCCTAGTTAATTACTACTATTATCAATAATTCATTTTAATTTTACAATCACAAGTTAAAAATAATTCTCATTATGTACATTTATACGAAATTTTGTCCTATACTGCCATGTTAAAAATTTAGAAAAAATGCGATCACAGCGCCACCTGTTGAGCGATTGATCCCCAAATGTAATCAGCACCAGTTTATGTCAGGGACCAACTAAATACCAAGTTTGGTTAAATTTCATTCATTGGTTCGTGAGATGCAGCGTCCACAAAAAACGTGATACACAGACATTTTCTAAAAACTATCAATTCGTGTTCAGGATATCCCAAAACGTGTAAATCCATCAAAAAACGGAGGTCGAAAATTTTCACGAATCCAATACTTTCTCTCTATTACATATAGAAGAAAGTAATAATAATAATAAAATAATTTAAAATATGTTACAGGGATGGAAATATTGGCGCGGAACTTACACTACTATAGTGAAAAATGCCATGAAAATATTCATATAAATAAAAATACCTTTGACATTTCTTCCGTATATTTGATTTTGTACGCTTTTTAATTTAATGGCAACCGTCAATAGATAAAGAGTTAAACCAATAAATGCATTTCTGTAAAATTTACATTCGGTCCTATAAATTATATTTACACTGGTGTTCATAATTTAAGCAACAACTTGCTTTCTCGTTTTATTCTTCTGCGCACAATTTTTAAACAAATAAACATATGAACATAAAATTTAGATGGCATGTTCGTTATCATACCATTAATCAAATTTTATATAATTTTAGTATGAGTAATAATTTTTAAACTAATAATGATACTCTAAATTTCAATTTTTCTTTCTGTATTAACTTCTCTTTTACTTTTATAATAGAATTTAAAAAAAAATATATAATTAATAATTTGTAAACTATGAGCATCAACAGAATAATAAAAATATCGATAAATAGTTTTAAAATGAACATCAGATCCAATTTTCATGTTTGTATGTATATATTTGAAAAAGTTATTCACATGCGAAAAAAAGTAGAAACAGAAAAGTGAATACAGGTAAAAAGATCCGGTTTTAATCTAACACATGGATGCATGTGCATCTTCACCTAGCTGTACTGTAATGCATCCATATGACCATTTTTCATTAAGATTTCTTTTCTAAAATTGTTGAAATTTTTCATTTTTTCCAACGCTTATTTTTCAGAAAAAATGAATATTTATTAGTTTAAAAATTATTACTTATGTTAAAGTTATATAAGATTCGGTTAATGATATGATAACGAATATGCCATCCAGATTTTATGTCTATTTGTTTAAAAATTATGCGCAAAAGAAGAAAACGAGAAAACACGTTGTTGCTTAAATTTTGAACAACAATGTAATAAAGGATTTATTTAATAAATCTTTTATTGAGATTTTAGTAGGACATGGCGCAAGTTATTAGTGGAATAAAAAGTTAAAATAATCTATTTTATATGATTCCGTTCAATGGCAATATTTTGTTTATCTATCTGTAGTTAAGCAAAATGTATCTGTGATCCAGGGCATCTATTCTCCGACCAGATTATACCTCAATTCCGACTGTGGCAGTCGTTATTTTGATCACGTGACGTCACATTCCGACTTTTGATTTGACGACTGTCGTTGTTTAACGGCCCTCTTCACTTACCGTCGCCGGAAGCACGAGCCAATGTTATTCTATGGGGAAATTTTCTTTACGAATAACTCATTAACTAATATATATTTTTAAATTCTGTTTTCACATTCAGAAAATTCCCAACTGTTAAATTGGCGGACCTTTTTTTAAAAATGTATTTTTTTTTTAATTTTTAATATTTTATTTTGAAATTGCAAAACGAAAAAATTTCACATATTGAAAACTGGTATTTTGCAGCTTGAAAATAAAATATAAAAAATTAAAAAATAATTTTTTAAAAAAGATCCGTCAATTTATCAGCTGGGAATTTTCAGAATGTGAAAACAGAATTTAAAAATATGTATTAGTTAATAAGTTATTTGTAAAGAAAATTTCCCATAGAATAACACTAGCTTCGGCTTCCGGCGGCGGTGAGTGAAGAGGGCGCTTTATCCTGAGAAATGGATGTTTATGCAAGAAATAATTGAAGAAATAAATATTTAGCTGTAATTTCTTTAATTTTTGAAACCAAATAAGACGAAAAAACGAAGAAACATTTTAGGGCTATATAACTGACTTATAATCCTATGCCTATGTGTGTATGCATTTTATTTTTTAGTTATTTATTTTTGAAATATTGCTTAATTTAAACACAGCGTTAAGTTTGAAATTTCTTCAAAGTTTCATACATATATATTTTTAACATCATATAAAAATATAAAAATCTGTTAAAAATATCAACAAGAAAAATAATATTATTTTTCCTTCCTTCTTTTTTTAAAAAGGATATTTTGACATAAATAAATTAAAAAAAAAAAAAAAAAAAAAAAAAAAATCAAGAAAGCATTCAACACAAAATTAATGAACATCACCTTAGGTGATATGAAAACAAGTCCGCAAAAATTTTCTCCTTCAGCATTTTTAATGATGCACTTACTTAAGCATATAATATTTTCTGAGGAGGGGGAAGGGGCACTTATTTTATTTGAATTATCACCGGCGATTTATCCTACGGGTCAAAAACGTGAATTAAATGCGATATAAATCATAAGTTAACAGAGATGTAATATTCATATAAAGAGATGAAGTTTTCATTTGGTTTTTTTTAAATCCAGTTATGCCAGATTTCTACAATTTAATGGCTAATGATATTTTAAATAGAAATGTATGTTTCAATTACAAATATCAAAAGAATTCCTTGATAAATGGAATGGAAATTAAAAATTCACTAAAAGGAATTTACATTAATTTTGTTCAGAAATATTATTTTTATGATTTTACAAAAATCTCCAAAATAAATTAAATAAATTGAGATATTTTGAATTACATGAACGGAATTTTTCACATGTATGTTTAAATGTACATACGATTTCATTAATTGAAACATGTATTGAAAAATAATGAATTCATTAAGAATTTAACTAAAATATATTAAAATCTTAGAATTAAAGCAAATTTATTATTCATTAAAAATTTGTATATTTTCATATTAACTCGATGACAATGCATAACCACGATGGATTATCTATTTAAAAATCTGAATATAACAGAAACTTTATGTAAAAGTATGTACAAAGTAAGCGGATTCAAGTATGTACGGAAGATATTATTCCTGTTAAATGAAAAAAAAAAAAAAAAAAAAAAAAAAAAGATTTAAAATTGCCATAAATAATTTCCCTGGATTCTTTTTTATTCGAACCAATGCGTGAATAAATTGACCAAATTTCGAATTAACAAAACTTGCATATCAGGCAAAAAGCAAAGGTATATCACATTATAAACAATTTTAAATTACAGGGTTTTTTGTTTCTTTTTTATTTTCTTCTTTTTTTAAATGTATGAGTGCGCATGACTTTTAACGCATTTTAATGCTGTTATATAATAAAAACTAATAAATTCATGGTGATATGTAAATAAATTGGTAATTTTCGAACTAATACAAAGTTAATGTATACAAACTAACGTACACTTTGTTTTTAATACAAAGTTATATTACATAATGAACAATTCTCCTCCATTTTTAACCCTCCTTTTTCTGTTCTGTTCAGTACTTTTTTTTGTGTGTGTGTGTGTGTGTTTGTGTACATGCAATTTTTAACGTGTTTTAGTCATAGATATAGTAATAATATATAAATTGATCATTGAGGAGAAAAATGCGATTTCTTTTCACATGGAGAAAGACGGCCATTTTACCTACTAATGGCGGTCTTTCCCCAAGTGAATACCACTACACACGAATAATTTAGCAAGTAAAATTTATGAATAATTCATGTACTAAAGGTGAATGAAAAACTCCAGATACAATTTCAAATTCATTTTTTTTTTTTTTTTTTGTCTTTTTTCCCAATACCTTCTAATGGCTAAAGCCAAAACTTTTTTTGGCATCAAAAATTTTTGCTCGATAACATGGGGATGATAGATCTATATATATTATTATACCTATGGTTGTAGTGCTCATATAATAAAAACTAATCAACCAGAATTTTAATACGAAATAATAATAATTTTTCTTTTTACTTAGATCTACATTCACAAATATTATAATCGCTAATCAAAAGGAAAAAGCAATTAAGAAACATTTTAAATTTTGGAAAAGAGAAAAAAAGAAAATGACACTTTTGTATTAAATTACAACTATTAAAATTCTACGAAGTAATTAACGTGCAACATTAAAACTAAACGAAATGCGAGAATCATTTATAGGTTAATGTCATGTAGTAGCTACAGAAACTAATGAAGTTATGTATATGGAAAAGAACTGGGAGAAAATTAAACGGAAACGATAAGTGGAGAGTTTTTAAGAAATGAAAGTAACTAGTAATGACAACACGTAAACATCCAAGAAGCAAATATTTCGAGTCAAATAGCAGGAAATGAAAATGAGTAAAGAAGTAATTAGACGTGGAAGAAGAACCCAACAGTGATGTATTATGACATTATTCTACACTGCTTTACGTAAATTATCAAGATGTCTTCTTCTTCTTGTTGGTCTTTTTTTTAAATTGTACATATTTGAGTTCTACATACAGCCGGATAAACTGATTTTTTGTGAAACTGATTAGCGCTGAATTGATCATTATAATTATTTTCTTGCTTGTAGGGTTTAGATTGGATATTAGTTCTTCCAGAACGAGTTTTCATACATATTGAATTCTGTACAGAAAGTTTTAGAATTTATTAAAATATAATTTTTAATATTTTCAATTGTTTATAATAAATAAAACTCAGACTACGAAATAGATATAATCGATAACCTTTTATTGTAGATATGATTGTAAATTATTCTTGCACAATAACATTTTGGTAAAATATTAATTTTCTCATATTTTGAAGTAAAGATTGACAAAAAGAATCGTTAAAAATTAGTTTCATATTTTTATTTATTTATTTATTTATTTTTTAATATGATTGTAAGTTATTCTTGCATTATAACATTTCGGTAAAGTATTAATTTTCTCTTATTTTGAAATAAAAATTGAAAAAAGAATCGTTAAAAATTCATTTCATAGCTTTTTTTTTTTTTTTTTTTTTTTTTTTTTAAATATGATCGTAAATTATTCTTGCATTATAACATTTCGGGAAAATATTAATTTTCTCTTATTTTAAAGTAAAGATTGGAAAAAAGTACCGTTAAAAATTAATTTTATAGCCTTTTTTTTTTTTTTTAAATATGATTGTAAATTATTCTTGCATAATAACATTTCGGTAAAATATCAATTTTCTCTTATTTTGAAATAAAGATTGAAAGAAGAATCGTTAAAAATTCCTTTCATAGTTTTTTTTTTTTTTTTTTTTTTTTTTTTTTTTTTAATATGATCGTAAATTATTCTTGCACGATAAAATTTCGGGAAAATATTAAGTTTCTCTTGTTTTAAAGTAAAAATTGGAAAAAAGTATCGTTAAAAATGAATTTTATCCGCGTTTGTAATGATCGATAGATGGCGCTTTCCCAACTGCAGTTGTTAGTAAATATAATAGCCACACGTGTATTTATTATTGTTCTTTCTTGTTGTTCTACCATTGTTTCAGCGTGAAAGCTTTCAGTGGTGTGATAATTTCACCTTAGCCCACCAGAGGGCAAGCATTTCATTACAATCGCGGATAGCCTTTTTTTTTTTTTTTTAATATGATTGTAAATTATTCTTGCATAATAAGATTTCGGTAAAATATTAATTTTTTCTTACTTTGACGTAAAGATTGAAAAAAAGAATCGTTAGGAATTAATTCCACAGCTTCTTTTCTTTCTTTCTCTCTCTCTCTCTCTCTCTTTTTTTTTCTTTTTTTCTTTCAAACCACCGCTTTTTTGAATAAAAGTTTCCCTTATTTTACAAAAATTTACAAAATGATTTCTCTTAAAAATTATTATTAGAATTAAAAAAAAAAAAAAAAAAGCAGAAGACAGCAGCTATGGAATTAGTGAATATTTGAATTTTGATATTTTGTATTTGTATTTTGCGATTTAAATAGTCCGTGTTTAGATTATTTTCATTTTCGACCGGTACATTCGACTGGAGTGCTTTCTATTTTGGATTCAGATAGAATTACAAATAATGAAATCCCATCGCAATATAAATTAAACAAATAAACTTAGAAAAGAGATAGAATAATGAAATTAAAAATGGAGAGGGCAGCAGCATTCTAGCACCAGTAATTTCTTTCCTTAGAATAAATGAGACAAAAAAAAAAAAAAAAATAAATAAAAGAACACTAAAGTTTCTCATTTAAATTCTTAAGCAGCTAATAAATGTTCATATAGCGATCTCCCCCCCCCCCCCCCCAAGCAAATTTAAGTTATTTATCTTAGAGAAAACATACAGATTCAAGACATTTTTAACCTTTATTATAAAAATAAAAATAAAGGAACTCTAGAAAATTTCCCCCAAAATAAATTGCTGCTTCTTCCACTACTACTTTCACTACACGTCAGCTAAGTTGAAAAATGAGTAAAAAGTGTTTGCTCTCCAGTGAAAAATGTGATGGAAGGGAAAAAGAAAAAGAACTCCAACAAGTTATAAAACGAACGAACCACAAAACGAACTGACCCAAGCTGAATTCCGAGTTCCCCTCATACTTTTTTTTTTCTCCCCTCCTCGTCAACAATTTATGTTTCTCTGGAGATTTAAAGGAAAGGAAGAGGAAATGCAAGTACAAAGACAATTCACTGCACAAAGAACAGTTGTTTCAAAGGAACTTAACAGACAAGCACAATCAGACAGTTTACACAAGGCGAATAGACTGTCGGTTCCGTACACTCTTGATAGGAATGGTATATAAGACAGGAAGTTTTGAACAGAAGAGTTCCACATAAAATTTTTATAATGTTCTTTTTCTAAAAGAAAGTAAGAATAAAGAAAGACAGCGTAGACCAAATTTAAAAAGAACGTTCATTTTATAGCGGTTAACCGTAACTTTTGAATTATTAGTCACTCACTGCTGCATTAGTATCAAGCTAAATAAAAAGTGTGAAAATCGTCTGTAGTTGCATAAAAAGATGAAGAAACAATTAAGTTTTAGAATAGACTGACGTACCATAGCTATAGTAATAAGACATAGATTGATCAGCGAGAGGGAAAAATTTTTTTTTCGGGAAAAGTCACTCTAATGGCTGCCTTTTCCCGAGTAAATCACACACAGGAATCGAATACACACGGATAATTTAGTAAATAAAATTTATGAATAATTTATTTTCTGAAGGTGAATTAAAAACTCCAGACACAGTTTCAAATTCAAATTCATTTTCCTTTTTATTCTTTTTTTCAATACTCTCTAATGGCTGATTTTAGAACTTTTTTTCGGCATCAAAATTTTTTTGCTCGATAACATAGGGATGATAGATCGATATATATATTACTATATCTATGTGACGTACATTTGTATTGTGTGAAATAATTCTTTTTATAATCGTCTGCGAACATTTTCTCAAAAATACATTTTATTGTCGTCTAGCATCATGCAAATTGCACCCTATAAAAATTAATGGCAACTCTCTAGAATTGGTTTTACCAAAGCACGTACAATTGTACTCGCTTTGGGTTTTACTTTATTGGTTTATTTATTATTCGTAAAATACCAACTTTCGTGAGAGTGAATTGTGGAAAACCAAGATTTCGGAGAAATATGTATTAATGAATTTAAAATATGAAAATGAAATCTTTAAAGAAAATCATGATTTGCGAAGAACGTATAAAAGTTTGATTTTCGTAAATACAAAGCACTTTTCAGTTAATAGTTTGCAAATAATTTCAGATCAGGGATTCATAACCGATATTAAAGGAAAAATGAGATCAAAGCTGGCAGTTCGCCTGGACACTGGATAACACATGGGGAGAAAACTCCGTTAACAGAAACTAACTAATAAGAAATTCTTTTATTATTATACAGGCATGAGAGTGCAGAAAATTAAAAAAAGAGGAAACACACGTGTTCATAAAATTAATTTAAAAAAAAATAATAATGCGCGCGGGGAAATCTATACAAATGTACGCTCATAAAATTTATTTCAAATGAAAAATAATGCTCACAGGAAAAAACTATACAAAATATTTTAAAAGTGACAAATTAAACTAAAAGAATAATGCACATCAACACAATAAAACATGTGTTAAAAAAAAAAAAAAAAACGTTAGCTAGCAATCAACATTTAATCATTGGCTGGTGTGGAAAATGGGAAAGAGGGGGGGGGGGGGGTGTAAAAAGTAGTTCATGAGAGGAATATTAAACACAATTCTACTTCTTTATAGGTTCTAAAATATCATAAATTAAGTTTAAAATTAATATTGTGGATGGATAAATATTCAAAAATAAAAGGCTTCCTGCAGAATGTTTGATCGGTAATGGTTAGAGATGAAAAAAGGGGGGAGAGGACAAAAAAAATTACATGAGTGAGAAATATTGAATAATTCTGTTTTTTTATATGTTATAGAATCTAATAATGTATGTTTAAAATGAACATTGACATTTATATTTTGGATGGAAAAAGATTGAGAATCTAAAGTTTTTCGTGGAGCGTTTGAACACTGATCGTTATTAGAGTTTGATTTTAACAAAATAAAAAACCGCGGAATTAACGAAAATCGCAAAAAAGCGGAAAATCGCGGATCCGCGGAAAATTCTCATGCCTGATTACAGATAATATTCTATAATAATAAAATAATTGTTCAAAAAATGTTTGGGGGTGTTTAAAAAATCGCAACCTTAACAATCTGCTGTATATTGGGGAGAACTGATATCATAAGATAAACAGCTAGAAATGCATAGTTACTTAGTCATTCATACAGTATGTACTATTGGCTACATTACAAGTTGTGAAACTGTTGTTTGGACATGGATAGTTGTTACTATTCGTAATATAATTAACGTTATTTATTAATTTCCCATTCCGTTAGTTTTGAGTCGGTACCAGCTTTGTTTTATTTTGTAGAAAAGTTGCTACCGAATCGCCTATGTGAAATTGTTTGCTTTGTCCGTAGAATCATATCTCTCCCTTTTTCTTTGAAGGAAGTGTTTAGGTCACCCCACCCGTATAATGGTTGTCATTAAAGAGTGTAGAGCATGCATACACAAAGGTTCTGCATGAGAAATAGGCAAGCGGTATAATGAAACGCCCCAGATTTTTATTCTTTTTTTTTTTTTTTTTATTTAAGTGTCGGTTAAAAAATAAAATAAAATAAATCACATTATAAAATAGCTTTTTAAGTTATACAACACTGGGGGGAAAAGCAATAATGTACACAATGGTAGGCTTTTATCCACTTCCCAACAAGGATAGAAGAAATTATTTCTAATAGATCTGAACTCACCCCTAGAAGGTCCTCGATTAGGACAAACGTCACACCCACCTCTACTTAGGGGCGTCGGTTTTTGACGTTAGCAGACGGTTTAAGAAGTGCGCACACCCTTTATCAAAACAAATCATTCGAAGCAGCTGCAGCTTCAGTTTGAAGTATGAATGATATTAACATTATAAAAAAGAATATCACTAGATATCGGTATCTTTTCTGGATTTGATGCAAGCTTCATTATGAACGAACACAATATGCCTCGCCTCGATGATTTAAAAAGAAAAATTTTAAAGACAGCAGCTGTCTCATTTCTGATTAATGGCAGGCGTCCGCATAATTTTCTAATTAGCATTATAAAAATCAGACACAGGTATTATACAGTCAATATTGCTTTTCTTGATTTCAATAAATGGAATTTCACAATGATGAAAACTTTTCTTCATTCGAAAACTTTGCAGAAAGAATAGGATTTTCCATTCGGTAAATATTATCACGAAATAGTATAAATAAAAAATCCAAAAAGTAACCAAATACTATGAAAACACAACGAAAAGTATAATAATCTCTATCATTACTATTAATATTATTATTGAAAGTATTTTTCATAAGATTCGAATCGTAGATAAAAGTTGAAGTAGAAGGAAAATGGTGGTATATTTTCGCAGGTTTATTTTCTAGTGGCAGCGAATCCTGTAAAACGACTTTTACAGCAATGGCAGTATCTGCGCAAAGAAGTTCTTATCAACATTTTGTAAAAATTGCTAGAATAAATAATATTAATCACTTATCTATTGATTACAGCGTTGATCATTAAGCAGAAGGTGCAAAGAATATATATTCCATATTTAGAACATTCAGGCGGAATTTTAAATTATGCATTATATAAAAATCATAAAAACTTTTCACACACAATTTTCATTATTACAAAATCTTAATTTCCCAGTGCAATTAAGAAATACAGAGGTGATTTTATGTAAGAATTTTTCCTAATTTCAAGAATTTTTGTGTAAAATATTTCCTGTTTTCAGGATTTATTTTATTTATTTATTTTTCCCAATTATTTTTCAGTGTATATTAAGAGAAAACTGTTGTATAATCGAAATATAGGAATATCTTATTATTTAATAATATTTATTTAGATTATGAAAAAAATTACATATATTTTTATGCTTACAATACAATAATAATATTAAAAAAGTAATCTGGTGTGTCACTCACACGACTTTCTCTTACACTGAAATTTAATCCTATAAATACAGATTGGAGATTAAGGGGTAAAATAACGAGTACTGTTATGTAAACCTATGTTAAAACAATTCAAATTAGGCTTCAGAACAGCCTTATTTGACAAGTAATTCTGTGTGAGGGGGGCTACCGCTCCTCTCAACCCCCTGTTTCATTACTGCACCTACATTTATATAGAATTCAAATATGCTATTAAATTCAAAAGTTCATTTAAAATTATGCAGACAACTTTCACACCAACATTCCTTGAAATTTATCAAACTTTTCTAGTAACAATCGTATTACCTTCAAAATACAACATTTGGATCGCCTAAGATTATTTGATTTTAATTTACTCTAAGTGACACAGACAAAGATCAAGTGTTAAAACTTGACTTCGGTATTCATGAAGCCTCAAATGTGTAAATATACAAAAAACTAAGCAATGAATATTTAGCTTTAAAAAATACATTATTAACCATATGGCCATGAGGAATTCATTTCAATTCCTGAGTAGATTTCCTGGACATGGTAAAATATTACAGTAAAGCACTTTCATTAACAATAAAAAAGAACGTTATGGCTTAAATATTGGCAGCCCTGTATATCTTCTGAAAGTTTTGTACACGTCACATGGTAGACATAAATATAATCCTATATTAATAACACACGGCACAACCTGAAGTACACTTCCATCAATTTTCAAGTATTGTCACACTATAATGATTTCTATACTATATTCTACATGAAACATGTTTTTACGTATATAATATATATATATATTCGTTTCATTTGGTTTAGTGCAGTCTATAGACGTTAAACTCTACTACCTGCAAGTTTCCCCATAAACATAATGTATTTGAATTCTCTTCGGTGTCCCTGTACATGAACCATTTGCTTAATCTCAACGAAAAGCTTAGTGTGGCATCCCTATATCGTACACATTTAGAATACCAAGTTTGGACTTTCTGCTATATTTTGTTTTTGAGATATGCTGATAAAAGACACACACAGAGACCAACCGCTAAAAACATGTTTTTTGGATTCAGAGATTCTTAAAACGTGTAAATGTAACAAAAACTCAATTTCGAAAATTTGATCCAAAAACAATGCTTTCTCTCTACCTTACGGGTAAGAGAAAGTAATTATTGCAATCTGGTTTTTCTTTTTATATAATTTCAGGATTTTAAAAAGTTGGGTCATAATCACCTTTGGAAATGTCTCTTTTCGAATCTAAAAAGTGTAATAATAAAGTTGGAACCATTTTGAAAATTTTCGCATTTTTAAAAAAATAAATAAATAAAATAAGATAGATAATTAAAACAACCATTTATGTAAGACATGATTTAAACGCTGATACACAATTTGTAACATACATGTTATAAATTTGGCAAAATAGTCGCCAATTAGAAAGTTTATAATTAATAAAACTCAGTCATAGCTAGAAGCATAGTAAATAATAGAAGCTAGTAAATAATAATAATAACTTATCAAAATTCGCTTTCCTAAGGCTCACTCCTTATAAAAGTAGGAAAGGAATGTCATATATGCCAAATTAGTTTCTGCTAAAGGATAAGGTAAGATAAAGGATAAGTAATTTAATACAAATTTATTAAACTGGATTTCTGAAATTTGACTAATATAAATTTCAGAAATCCAGTTTTATCCTTTAATCGGTTAAAAAAATATTGCCTTAATAAAATTTTAGCAAGATAAGTCACGAACTATGACAAAAAAGTTTTAGCTTGAATTAATGGGATTTAGACCTTGTTTCTACAAATCGACTAACTGCGTTAATAAAATTTTTATACAGATCATAATTTAACAACAAATGGAAAATTTGGGATTCACAAAATTCAGTGATTACTTCATATCAAAAAACATTAATAGTTTGCATTACTATTATTATTTGCCCTTATTGTTGAAAACATTTTTTGTAAGTTTCGAATCCTATCAAAATTAGTTAAAAAAATATGCCATCTATAACAAATTTATACTAGAACATAAGTTATCAGGTGAATTTAGATATAGAACTTCTAAATTTTCTCTTTCAAACAACAAACTTCGACTAAAAAAAAAAAAAAAAAAAAAAAAAAAGACGAAGAAGGTTAATGCATTTTTAGTAAGATTTTTTGAATTTAGCAACATATGGTGAATTTCAGAATATTCTTAAATTAAACCTCTCTTGGCATCCAATAGCAAAAACATAATAAAAAAATCTTTTGAAGGTTTTGGAATTTTTTGTTTTTACACAACAGTGCACGGTAACATAGATATAGAAGTGCTATCTACTAAAGGGCAAAACTGGGAAAATTCATTAGTGGCCAGTGGCCGGTACTGTCAGTTTCATTAGTAGCCACTTTTTTTAAGTTAGTGGCCACTTTTCACATAAGACTATTTCTTTCATACTGCAAAAAGCATCGTCACCATTTTGCGGTATAATCACCACAAGAAAAATATGAAAATAAGAAATACATATAATAAAAAAATTATCCCAGGGACACTGAAATTGTAATTTGTAATTATGCTCTTTTTAAAAATCCTAAGTTGCACATCCTAAATTAAAATCTGCTTAGGGCTGTAATAATAACAGCAAAAGCTTTTATCTTTCAGATAATTCAGTAGTACTTTTTTTTTTTTTTTTCAATTTATTTAAGTGAAATAAGCTGTTATCATTCACAGTTCACATTGATATTTTCTAGTAAATGAATCAGCTGATTCATCATAATCACAACCTTTTACATGGTCATGTGTAAATACAGTTAGCAATTTTATTATTTTTTCTTATTTCTAAAGACACACTTACGATGATGATTTTATTTCAATATTAAATTTATTTTAAATGATTTTATTTCAATAGAGTTAAAATATTTCCTCTTAAAAGGTATAGATATGAAAACTTAGCTGCTTCATTAAAAATAATTTACTTAGCTGCCAAATTTGTAGCTTTAAAAATAGGGAGATTTCTACTTTAAAATGGGAAGGAAAAAGGAAGATTTCTGCTTAAAAGAAAGCAAATACAAAAATTTTTGAAAAATACACATTTAAGCCAAATCAAATTTTGATACTCGCATTTGTCAAATATCTTAAATGGGTTAAATATAGACTAAATACTATGGAGATAATAATGGGAAAAGATTGTGTTTTGCAGGACATTTGATTATTAACTGTTAGTTGAAATGGAGCGCACATGTGTGTGGGCTGTGTGTGTGTGGGGGGGGGAAGGAAATACATCCATGTACTTCTTTATAGGTTCTAGAATCTAATCAAGAAAGTTTAAAATGAATATTTACATTTATGTTATGGATGGAGTAAGATTGTAAATACAAGGCTTCAGTGGAGCATGTGATTGCCAATCGTTGGAGGGTGGGGGGATTACAAGAATTATGAGTAAGATATATTAAACAATTCTACTTCTTTACAGATTCTAGAATCTAATAAAGTAAGTTTAAAATAGATATTTATATTTTTGCGGCAAATGGAGAATGATTAGAAAATATAAAGCTTTCTATAAGCTGTGTGATCACAGATCGTTAGGGGGAGGGAAAAGGGGGTCCAAAAAATTATATGAGTGAGATATATTAAACAATTTTACTTTTTTATAGGTTGTAGAATATAATAAAGCAAGTTTAAAATGAACATTGACATTTATGCCATGGATGGAAAAAGATTGGAAATCACAAGGCTTCGATTGCCTATCATCGCTCGATTTTTAGAATCTTTTAATGATCACAAAAAGTGGCGACTTTAGTGGCGATCGATGCATAATTTTTAATCGCCATCTTTTTTTATTTAGTCGCCATGTGGCCGGTGGCGACCGTTAATTTTGCCCTTTACTATCTACACTAAAAAAATTCCCCAAAACGTAATTATTAGAATTTGAACCTTCCGGTTTTTAGAAATCGGCTTACTGCTCTAACGCAATTTTTGGTAACATTTGAATAATGAATTTGGCAACAATTAGAAAATTAAGAATCCATAATAATAGTTTCTAATGTGCTATTTTTACTGTTATTAAAGTATTTCTCATAAATTTCGAACCCTCACAAAATTAAAAAGAGTAGAGAAGAAATACCATCTATGCTAAGTGCATGCTAAAATACGCGCTAAAGGATTTGGATGAGCCAAATTTAAAGATGTTTGCAATTTAATTTTTTCTTTTCTTTTCTTTCTTTTTTTTTTTTCTTAAGTACCCTTGTGTATTTCTTGGCGAATAACAAGTTATAATACAGGTAACATCTGGCGTATTTTAGAACGTTGATAAAACTCAAAGATCAAAGATGTAAAAAGAATTACAATATAAAACTGAAAATATATACAGAAAATTTTCGTTGACTACACAATGGTTACTCTATTCCATTCAATAAATTTTGAAACCCACAGTAATAAGGTGTTGAAAAAATGTATTGAATAGTATTCATAAAACTGTAACTATACCAACCCACCATTAAAAGATGTACTAAGGGCTTTACTGAAGTGCATGGAGTGAAGTGCGTGCGTTGAGGGAGAGAAAAGGTATTTAAAAGAAGCTACTCGAATTCCCAAATTCTTTTACAAACTGAAATAGGGAACTAGGTCACTCATATCATCACAAATTTTATAAGTATCCGGGGTGAGGGTGTATTAAGAAAGAAAGGGGGGGGGGCAAACAAATATACAGCCTATAAGATGTACAGCAACGGGAAAATTTTGGTGAAATTTCTTTTACTATTCATTTAAAGAAATAACCATATATATAGTAATTTATATAGATCTATCATCCCCATGTTAACGAGCAAAGATTTTTGATGCCGAAAAAGTTTTTTGGCATCAGCCATTAGAGTGTTAAAACTCGAATAGAATAGAATGTTGATGAATTTTGAAAATGCCGAAATATTGCGCGGCTTTTAAGTGTTCTAATAAATATATGAAAATAAATGAGGTAGGTTCCATAAATAAGTTATATTCAAGTAATTTATGAAAAATATAATTTTTATAATGAGTTGCTTTCTTATTATTATGAGATAATTATTGTTTTCATATTTAATGGAATATTTTTTTTTTTTTCAAAGATTTTTTAAGATTTTATATTAGAAAGTAATATGGAAGTCTCAAAATTCTTTTAAATGTAGCTACCAGCCGCGAAAGTTTTAATATATAACTAGTATGTTGTGGCCACCACACGACTTTCTCCTATACACAAATTTACGCAATACAAATAATTTATTAAATTATAATTTATTAAAATTATTTTTCATGGTGAATGCAGACGATTTTTATCTAATAATAAATGCCGAAAGAAAGACAGTTTTGTGCAGACATGAGTATACTAGAGTATAGTAAAAAAAAAAAAAAAAAAAAAAAAAGAAAGAAAGAAAGAAAAATAAAAGGAAAGGAAAACGAAAAGAAAGAAAAATGGGCATCTGGAGTTTTTCATTCTCTTTTTGTGCATAAATTTTATTTGCTAAATTACGTATGTGTATTCCCGTGTATATTCACTCGGGGAAATACATCCATAAGAGAATAAAATGGCCGTCTTTTCCCGATTAAAAAAGGTATCACTTTTCCCCTGTCAATGATCAATCTATGTCTTATTGGAATATGGAAATTATCTATGGAAATAACAAATTAATTAATCAATTGCAGCTAGATTTTGTGATAAATTAAAAATTTGGTAGACAGTAGACTTAACGTAAGAAAAAAAATCTAATTCTCTGGCTGTTCTTCCATCTGATTTTTGGGGCAGCGTTAATGCATTAATAATCAGCTAATTCAGTAATTTCTATAAATGCTCCTCGATCGCACAGAGAAGAAGGAATTTGGGCATTTTATTTCTGGGTATTAAAGAAACAAAGTCGAACGTTGTGATTTTGTCTTTCGTGTGATTACTGAGGCAACAGTAATGCATTGATTATCCAAATTCGCAATTTCTATAAAGGTTCTTTTACACGGAGAACAGAGCATTTGTATTACTTTATTTGTGAGTACTAAAGAAAGAAAGCTTTACTTTTTAATTGTCTTTGATTTTTGAGGCAATGTTATGCATCAATTGGCCAATCCATTCTTAGGTCACATAATTGAGAATGGCACGATTAAACCCTCAATAGAAAAAACTCTTGCAGTCCAAAATTTCCCAGAACCCCGTAATGCTAGGGAAGTGCAGAGTTTCTTAGGTTTAACGGGTTACTTTAGAAAATTTATTCGTTCATATGCCAACATAGCAAGACCACTCAGTGACTTATTACGTGCTTCCACTCCATTTAAATTCGAGAAAGAACAGAAATTGGCTTTTCAAAAGCTGAAAGACATTTTATCGAATACACCTGTGTTACATCTTTTTAAACAAGGTCATAAATTAGAAGTTCATACAGATGCATCTAAATTAGGATTCAGTGCTATCTTGTTACAACAAGACCACGATGGACAGTACTATCCAATCCATTATATGAGTAAAAAGACCTCGGTACAAGAAGTAAAAATACTGTAGTTACGAGTTAGAAATGTTAGCGATAGTAGAAGCCCTTAAAAAATTTAGGAACTATTTATTAGGCAGTAAATTTAAAATTTATACTGACTGTCAAGCGTTCACTAAGACTTTAGATAAACGCGAATTGACACCTAAGGTAGCCAGGTGGTCTTTCCTGCTACACGAATTCGATTACGAAGTAGAACATCGTCCTGGTAAACAAATGCAGCATGTTGACGCGCTTAGCAGACACCCTGTAATGACTGTAACTACTGATACTCTCACTCATCGTATTGCTACTGCTCAAGAAAATGACGAGTTTATCAAAACCATGAAATCTCTTTTACAACAGAACCAAAATGACGAATATGTGTTGAAAAATAATATTTTATATAAAGTGTTAAATGATAGGGATGTACTAATTGTCCCAGAGACCATGCAACTTGAGGTCGTAAAGAAATGTCATGCCTTAGGACATTTTTCGGTTAATAAAACTGAAGAGTTAGTCAAACGCGACTATTACTTTTCTAATATGAAAAAATGCGTAGATAACGTTGTAAAAAGTTGTGTAGAATGTAAACTGATTGTTGACAACAATAAACTGAACAAATTTTCATAAAAAAAATTTCGTACTGCATCAAAGTCAAAATTGGTTAAAAACCTTTGTTGTACTTCACAAATCAGACGAAATCGGCTTGCTGTTTCAAAGTTCATCAAAAAGATTGGCTGAGATAAACTTGAAGTCTCTTTCAACATAAATTGGGGCGTTTTAAGGTGTTTTTATATCAGCCTACAACGCCACCCACAAAGCAAAAGGACGGCTTGGAAGGGGAGGGGGGCAATTGAGCAGGCTGTCAGGTCAGGTGTAAAAAAAAAAAAAACCTACGATTGTAGATAAGGGGAAGAAATAAAAACTGAAATATAAATGAGATTAACCCTCAAATGTCACATAAGAAAAAAAAAAAAAAAAGTATAAGTATGAATGTTTATCTGCGTGCTTTCTTTTTATTTATTTATTTATTTATTTTGTTATTTATTAAAGAAGGAAAATTTGCATAACGCTAACTTTTAGAAATACTCAACTTAATAAATTCCATAAAGTGTCATTTTCAGAACTTACGATTTTTATCAAATTATAAAATGAAAATAACCAAAACTCCCCCCCCCCACACACACACACAAAGAGAGAGAGAGAAAGACAGAAAGAGTATGACAAAGGTTCGGCCAGTCTTTAGATTTTTTGCGGAACCTTTCACTACAATTTTCGAACAAAAATCTTTTGTTAATTTATAGGTTTATTTAAGAGAAAAATTACTATTGAAAAATAGTTGTATCACTAAAAAAGGTATGTACGAATCCTGTATGAAATCAGTGTAATACATACCATTGTTCTCTCTTCCACAGAAAGAAAATGTAAATCGCTTGCACTGTACCGAAAATTATAAATCGTTTGATGTTAAACAGCGATCGCATATTTTTAGTTCCCCATCATACTATAGGTATGGGGAACTTAGGTAATCGTGAAAATTTTCGACCTCGGTTTTTTGACATTTTTATACGTTTTCAGGTGTGAGAAATCCGAAAATGACAAAATTTGTATGGTGTCTCTCTGTAGGGTGTCTGTTAGTGTGTTAGTCCGTTAGTGTGTTAGTCTGTGTACACGATATCTCAAGAACAAATTGTCGCAGAGAGGTCAGACCAGTTTTAAAATATTACTTTCGACACTGGCAAGAACCTATTAATTTGCAACATTCGAATTTAAAAACTTCGTAAGTTATTAGAAATTTACGATTTTCTTAACATGGGAGAATAAGATAAAAAATCACTTAAACGTGCATTAAATGGAAACTTTTTACTGTAAAAATGTCAGACCAGTTTTAAAATATCAGTTTTGATGCCGGAATGAACATCAGTAACTATAAATATGCTATTTTGAAAATTTCGCAAGTTATTGGAAATTTACGAATTTCTTAACATGGCAGTATAGGGCAAAATTTCACATAAACGTCAATTTTGAGAGATATTTTCATCGTAAAGATGTCAAACCACTTTCGAAATATTATTTAGGATACTGGTTAATAAATAATTAAATTTCTTGATTTTTTAAATCGTCTTATCATTATTAAGGTTCATTATACAAAAAAGAAAAAAAAAAATACTCCTCTAAACCAAGAAAAATCCTGAAAAAATCCTGATAAGACCCGAAAAACTCACTGGGCTGAGTTTTTTTTGAAGATAAAGAATGTAAATGGACAAGACATACTAATTAAATTAAATAAATAAAAACAAAAGTGGGCAAAATACCACAGAACGGGATAATCATTTTTTAAAAAAGTACGAGAAAAGAAAAAACCCAGTGGAAATTCGCTTCTTTTTTAAATCTAATAAAATTTACAGAGAAATGCTTTTTTTTTTTTTTTCTTCCCCGAAGGGAAATAAATAAATAAATAAAATAAGAAAGAAAGAAAAAGTAAAGTACGTACATATATTCAAAATTACAGATAATAAATAACCATTTCTTTCGAAATTGGTTAAAAAATTAAAATTATTACGTAGTAAGTTTATAAACTTTATTAGTTTATTAGGTATACGCTTGAGGGAAAAACATATATAACTTTCTTTCTGCTGTCTTTTAAAAATAAAGTTTTAATGATCGGCTATCACATGACAGACAGAATTAGTTTTCAATGACACGCCAAATCCCATTTTGTCGGTCACTTAAACGGCGATCTCTTATACTTGGGCGGATCCTTTTCAAAAAAACTAACTCGCTAGCGATATGAAGGTCAGCGCCCTGGTCGTTGAAAGCATCTGCGAGGCGAACACAAACACAGCCCAACTTTGATTAAAAAAATAAGAATAAAAATAAAATATAGAGGAGAGAATGAAGAAAAACAGACACATACTAGCATTAGAAGCACACTCGCGTCACCCTTAATGATACGAAAAGAAAAATAAGTTCATTTTTAATAACCCGTTTATAATAAAACAGCCGCTTTAATTTAAGTAATTGATGAAAGAATACAATTATAAGTAGTAAAACGATAATTTTGGAGTTTAGATAGAGAAGAGGGTTGTATGGGAGGTGGGGGATCTGTGACGAATAGCGGTATAATTTAAAATATAAATTAAAGTAATTGTAATGTTGTTTTTGCTGCACAATTTTTACTTTCCGAATAAATTACTATGCAAAACTAGTATATTGTGGCCACCACATGACTTTCTTCTATATTTTCCTATAGAAATTCACTCAGCAACATAAAAAAAAAGGGTCCCCCCCCAAGTTTTTTTTTTTTCGTTAAAAGTAAAAAAATCGATAACTTTGTTTTAAATTATCACATATTTATAGTTCAACCATTCGTTTTGAAGGTATTGACGAGACCTTTCGAAAGATACCCATCTTGAAAACGTACCCCCCCCCCCCCCCCTCGGGTGGCGAGGCTCCTACACATACAAAATCTTTTTCCCAGTTGACTATCTCTATTATAAATAATTCTTGTAAATTTCATAATGATTATTAAAAAATAATTCTCTTTATTTATACAAAATTTTGTCCTATATCACGATGTTAAAAATTTAGAAAAAGCGGGATGGCAACGCAACCTGTAAGACAATTTTTACCAAAAGTTGATAGGCACTAATTTATGTCAAGGTACAACTACATACCAATTTGTATGAAATTCTGTGCAGTAGTTCCTGAGATACAGTTGCCACAAAATTTTGTCACACACACACACATACAGACAGACAGACATTTTCTAAAAATGGTCAAATCGTGTTCTACAGCTCTCAAAACATGTAAATCCATCAAAAACCCGAGGTCGAAAATTTTTACGAATCCAATACTTTCTTCTATTGAATATAGAAGAAAGTAAAAATGCAATCCAGAACAAATTGGACTATGCGATTTTGGTGTATAGTATATATATGTTTAGTGGTCTCCTAAATTTATTTTTACTGCTTATGGTTATGTATTGTATGTGAGTGAACATGCTATATGACTGACTTAATAATTGCTAGGTATAATTATAGATAGGTATAATTATAGATTACCATCGCACAAATTACGTGAGTATAGGACTTATATTTCTTTTACAGGAACATAAAGACGAATTCTTATATATTACCTCGTATAGGCTCAATTTATTTAAAGTTCGTTTTATTATTGTTAAATTGTTTTAAACATAATAAATCTGATAAATGTTTTATATTGTGTGTTTACTATTTATACTTTTACAGGACACACAAAAGAATTCGGATACTTCACGGTTCACAACATGCAACACAAAGAGAAATACTCAAACGGCTTATTATGATTTTCATTTTTTTTATTTAGTGACTTATTATCTAATTAGCATATTTTGTTTATAATACTGAAAAAGGTTTATTACTAGTGGATCTGCAGATCAGGAGCCTCAACGTCCTATTTGCATCAGACATTTTTCAATAGGTCATTTTTATTTATTTCTTATTATATAATAGTATATATTGATTCGATCGAATTATTACCATAATCAGATACATTCCTGAGGGGGGCTGCCGCCCCCCTCAACTCCCCGCTGTATCTCTCTTTCTATACCTATTTGTATATCATATAAAGTGTTACGGAATTGTAAATAATTGCATTTATTTTTGTATAAATTTTTTCAAAGAGGCTTAGTAAGTCGATAAAATGCTAATTTTGTGCATTTCTAGTCGTTTTAGCGTTAAAATAGCCTAATTTTCCTTTAAAAACGAATTGAAAAGCTCCAATAAGGGAAGAAATGGATTTGGCGCCAAATTTTGCGACTGTTTCCCTCCTTGGCGATTTTTTTGGCGACCTTGGCGAGAAAATCCTTATTAGGGATATACCAAATATGGAAGCTCTAATCTCATTGGCTGATGAGATACGAGAATTTTCCAGAACAGTCTGTGTTCGATAGAATAGTGTACAAGGAGGATTTTTTTTAGCCAAGGCGGCCAATCTCAGATCTGTGTCAGTTTCGTCAAATGCTTGCATTGCTTTGAGCCTCTTTGAATGAGACTTGCTTTATGTGTTATTGATAAACAGTTTGTAATGTTGTTTTGCTGTTAACGGCTGTTGTTTAAGCTATGTTTACTGGTTGAATTGAAGCTGATACTTGATTTATAGACCTGTATTTTTCTGGAACTTTCTGTGAATAAATCACTGAATTTTTGCAAGTTTCGCCTTTCATTCTCGAACAACTTACGAACCTCCAAGTACGAAACAATATGTATTTTTAATAAACGACGGTCTTGTATTATTTCTCTGAAATTCGTAAATACCAAATTTCATAACTATCAAATTTCATACAAAGAAAAAAAAAAAAAAAAAAAAAAAAAAAATTACATAGCATATCAGAAATATTTTGCGTAACCTTTAAACTAATTATCAATTATATGCCCTCAATTTTCAACATAAAAACAGGCTTTTAAAATTCTAATAAAATTTCATTATATTTGATGGGGTGTAACCATGTTAAAATACACTTTTAAGAAATACCGACTATACACCATAAAAGTACGAAATTCCTTTATGTATCCCGGAAAAGTAACCACAGTCATTATAAACGCCAATAATAAGAATAAATCTAATTAATTATAACTCATTAATCTTTCAAACTAATTTGACATCATTTGGATGATTACAGTACATACTCGGAATTATTTTGTGTGGTCCCATAAATTATTTAGTCTATACATAACCTTTTTTTAGAGTAAACATGATTTTAAGCATCTTTATAATGTATGTTAACTTTATTAAGTTCAATTCAGCATAAACGCATTAAAGTGCGCACTTAAATTAAAAATTCGTCCATAGGCTCTAATGTTACGAAATTCTTCCGTGTGTCTTTGTAAACGAACCATAAACATTGTATACACCAGTAAAAACTATTCAGCTTATTTTGCGTTTAAAATTAATAATTGTTCCAAATTTAACATCGTTTGGATGACTAAGTGACATTGTCAGAACACTTTTGTAAGATACTGTACATTAATTAGAAAGCTTAAGAGCACATATTTTCTTCAAGCAACATAAGTTTAAGCATCTTACTCACGTACTCTAGTTTCATTTTCTTCATTGCAAAGTAATGATATTAAAATGAGTTTAAACGAAATTCACCCCATACGCCGTAATGTTAAGAATTTTGACGTGTCTCTGTACACAGTTTATAAAAAATATAGCAATGAAAATTATGCAGCTACTTATAAGGAAAGGTGGAATGTGTGCGCCAATTTGCAAGTCAATCGAAGGATTTTTGCGGCCGCTATTGCGGTACATACAAATTCTTCCCATAGGCCGTAAGGATAAGAAAAATTTTGGCGTGTCCCTGTACACGAACAACAAAGGAAATACACACCTAACACTATACAGCTAATTCCGTTGGGCTCGTGAATATGTGTACCAAATTGCAAGTCAATAGCGTGATTTTTGTGGCCGCTATCGTGATACATACAAATTCCTCCCATAGGCCGTAAGGATAGAAAATCTTTGGCGTGTCCCTGTACACGAACTACAAATGGAATACACACCTAAAACTATACAGCTGATTCCGTTGGGCTTATGAACATGTGTACCAAATTGCAAGTCGAAAGCGTGATTTTTGTGGCTGCTATCGCGGTACATACAAATTCCTCCCATAGGCCGTAATGATAAAAAAAAACTTTGGCGTGTCCCTGTACACGAATTACAAATGGAATACACACCCAAAACTATACAGCTGATTTCGTGGGGCACATGAACACGTGTACCAAATTGCAAGTCAATAGCGTGAATTTTGTGGCCGCTATCGTGATACATACAAATTCCTCCCATAGGCCGTAAGGATAAGAAAAATTTTGGCGTGTCCCTGTACACGAACAACAAAGGGAATACACACCTAACACTATACAGCTAATTCCGTTGGGCTCGTGAATATGTGTACCAAATTGCAAGTCTATAGCGTTATTTTTGGGGCCGCTATCGCGGTACATACAAATTCTTCCCATAGGCCGTAATGATAAAAAAAACTTTGGCGTGTCCCTGTACACGAACTACAAATGGAATGCACACCCAAAACTATACAGCTAATTTCGTGGGGATCATGAACATGTGTACAAAGTTTCAAGTCAATAGCGTGGTTTTTACGGCCGCTATCGCACGACAGACAGACAGACAGACAGACGGACGGACCGACGGAACCCAGAATCCTTTTGAGTCTCAACAGAGGGCCTCCACTGACGTTTCGGCAAAAATTGAAGTCAATAGCTTGATTTTTGCGGCGGCTATCGCGGTACATACAGATTCTTCCCATAGGCCATAATGATAGAAAATCTTTGGCGTGTCCCTGTACACGAACTACAAATGGAATACACACCTAAAACTATACAGCTGATTCCGTTGGGCTTATGAACATGTGTACCAAATTGCAAGTCGAAAGCGTGATTTTTGTGGCTGCTATCGCGGTACATACAAATTCCTCCCATAGGCCTTAATGATAAGAAAAACTTTGGCGTGTCCCTGTACACGAATTACAAATGGAATACACACCCAAAACTATACAGCTGATTTCGTGGGGCACATGAACACGTGTACCAAATTGCAAGTCAATAGCGTGATTTTTGTGGCCGCTATCGTGATACATACAAATTCCTCCCATAGGCCGTAATGATAAGAAAAACTTTGGCGTGTCCCTGCATACGAACTACAAATGGAGTACATACCAAAAACTATACAGCTGATTTCGTGGGGCTCATGAACACGTGTACCAAATTTCAAGTCAATAGCGCTATTTTTGCGGCCGCTATCGCGCGACAGACAAACAGACAGACAGACAGACAGACAGACACAGCCCAAAACCGTTTTGAGTCTCAACAGAGGGCCTCCACTGACGTTTCGGCAATTATTACTATTATTTATTTTTTCGGTGTCACATTTGTTAATTTTAACCCAATGGAATTAAACAATATCTTCAATGATGTCAAATGACAGCTTCGGACCTTTTTTATGTTTCATTTGATATTTATTAAAAATGTATCCTAATCGAATTTTTTAACACATCGAGCACCGATTTATGTTTATAAATAATAAACTATATAGTCCTAAGTCGCTCGTATTGACAATTGGCTTTAAACCACATCATCATAAATTATAACTTTATAATAATAATAATAGTAATAATAAAGTTCAAATCCTGAAAAGCATCAATAAACATCTGTTAAAATACAATTGGATATTAAAAAGAAAATAAAATCTGTATACATTCTTTGTAAACAGAATTTAATTTAGTATGACAGGACTTATTTTAATTTATTCTGTTATATACAAGCATGTAATAACTATGTTTCATTCCCTAGCATCACTAACTATATTCATTAAAAAAAAAATATATATATATATTTGCTATAGCATTAGAATAGGTGCCCCTTGGCGGCTCTTAAATTTCCGTTGTCATTTTAGGGATGAATTTAAAATGGGTATCGCAAATGCGTAAGTAAAGATCTTGGCGAGAAATATCTGACAGAGCTACTTCAGTGCCAAATTTCAAATTTCACCAAGGGGTTTATACTGAAATTGTTCCATTTCTTTAGAACGATTTTTCTCAATTTTATTTTAACTAATTAAAATAATAATAATAATGTAATAATAATAATAAAAAAGTTTTTGCACGTTCATTATTATTTTTTTTTTTTTTCGATAAAAAAAGAAAGGTATTTACATACTTATTTATTTTTAGCTCATAAATAATAGAATCTTTAAATATATAGTTTTTTATAATTTTAATAAATTTTTAATAGTCAAATATGTCACAGTCTGTTTACTTTCAAAAATTTCCATTTCTTTTATTAAATTTAAACCTTTTTCATTTATTTCAATTTATTAGAAATTTACATCATCATTTTAGAAACTTTATTTTTAATATTTTTTAAAATGTTAATTTTAATATATGTCCATTATTGTATAATATTATACCCATTATTGTATTATTATTATATTGTATCACATTATATTCATTATTATTATATTATATGCATTTCTTTAGCATGATTTTTCTAAATTTTATTTTAATTATAAAATAAATAATTGCACGTTCATTCCCTCCCCCCCCCCGACATTCAAGGTGTAACACAGAATCCTAAATTGAACGAAATATTATGACCTGGCGTATTAAAAATAAATAAATAAATAAATAAATCACGCATATTTAGCACAATATCTTTAAAAATCGAGAGGAGAATATGGATCAGGCGCTAATAAATATATAATTATTTATGCACTAATTTAAAGTAAAATGATTTTTAAAATATAAAATGTTGCTAGAAAAGTTAAAACGTTTTTACTTAATATTTAGTAATAATAATAACTGATTATTATAACGATAAAAAATTTAGAAAGAAAAACTAGGAAGTTACCGATAAAATGTTACGTATGGAAAAATGAGCGTTATACAAAGTAAGAAATGTTGAAAAGTCAATAAATAAAGGAAAAATAACTGTGAAAATTTTCAAAAAGCTGTAATATTTTTAAGGTAATTATATAAACAAGACAAAATATAGCGATTTGTTTCTGAGATATCCCCCCCCCCCCTTCCTCGGTAAATGAAGTCATATAAATATAATCTTCAATTGATATGGATATATTTAAAAAAAAAATTATCATGATCTGTTTCTGGTTTCTTCGTATTGTCCGTGATGAAATATTATATAGCTAACTGCGGACGATAAGAACAGTAATTGCATTTCTAAATAACTATTTAATGGATGAAATTCTTTTTATTTATTCATTGAATTCCAATACAATATTTTGCATGCAGGTATATTCAATAGAAAAATAATATACTTGTATAAAATAAACATTAGTAAGGATAATCTTGGTTGAAGATTTTTATTGGAAAATTATTAAAATTTACTGCAAATTATGGACTGCACATAAAAGAAAGGCTGGAATAATTTCAGATCAAAACTTAAAAAAAAAAAAAAAAAACTTTGGCTTAATCGATTGGTTGCAGCTTATAAAAAAGAATAATTTTCCTTATAATATATTTTAAAGCGCGTTCAGAATATTTAAATAAACTCTGCGTTGAGATTATTCTAAATCAGAATTCTAAAGTAACGAATTATGGAAAAAGAATATTGACAACTTTGAAACATACATAATAGCTTATCTCTCTTTATTTGATCCAGTATAAAATTGCAGACGATTTCATCATTTAGAAAACGATATGAAATTGGCCACACCCTGAATATTTTGTAACGCTAAAAAACGTTGTTTAGAACTCGGAAGGAAAAATATGCAATCATTTATGTAAGGTTAATGAACCATATATCGTAATACAGAAGCACTTGCAGGTCATTGAGATATATATATCTAAACTCTACGATAAACTTGAATCCTTCGAACTTCTGATTAAATTTTACTTTGTTTTTTGAAATTTTAAATTATTTTTATTTTTCTTCCACAATCATTAGAAGAAAGTAACAGAATCGTAAAAATATTACTTATTTCCGGTTTTTGGTGTATTTGTACATTTTAAAAAGTGCTGAATGCGTTTTGACTGTTTTTGGAATGATGTAAGTTTTTGTGTTTGACACACACACACCAAAAAAAAAAAAAAAAAAAAAGCAGATCTAGATCAAAAACTAATGTACATAGATTCATAAATTTTTATATCTATATGCGAAATATTTTTATTCCAAACAATAACATAATTTATAGGTGTTAGAGGTTAGAGAACAATTAATGTTAATCTCATAATATTTTCTAAAAAAGATAGATCCGAAGAGAACATTCCCGTTAATTCTATTTATTTAGGAGTTGTTCTTAAGCTCTAGGTCAGTGGCCGCCAACCAGTGATCCGTGGACCGCTAGTAGCCCGAGGAAAAAATTTATTGGTCCGCAGAAAAATCTGGATGAACATGCAAACATTTTTTTAAAATAATTAAAATTAAATTTAGAAAAATCATGCTAAAGAAATGTAACAGTTTCAGTATAGAACGATATATATTATGTATTATTAGTATTAGTATTTATATATGTTGAAAATAATAATAATAATAAAAATAAAATAAAATAAAATAAAAAAATAACTAATGTGCAAGTTGTACCT
This sequence comes from Salticus scenicus, assembly GCA_963930645.1. Taxonomy (NCBI): domain Eukaryota; kingdom Metazoa; phylum Arthropoda; class Arachnida; order Araneae; family Salticidae; genus Salticus; species Salticus scenicus. Next base: position 39,969,282 of record OZ005659.1, read on the forward strand.
CACGGGACTAATGTGCAAGTTGCACCGAACGAACAAACTATTTCTTTCGACGAAAATGCCTACTAACCCTGGACGATAGGTCTAATATATCGTATCATATTATATATCGTATTTATCGTAATATAACTCAATACTTAGTTCGCTTCCTTTTTCGACTCGTTTTAATACGCATTTTTTATATGCAGGAGCAGCCCCCGAAAAACAAAAACATTAAATCATTAAATTCATTTTTTTTTTTTTTACTTATTTTTATTTCATATTATTTCACGCGCACTTTTTATTTTCTAATTCAAAATTATTAAAAAAAACTTTTTCGATATCGCTTGTAACGATACTGATTATTATTAATTTTCTTTTCTTTTTCTTTTTCTTTCAATAATAATAATAATAAAAGATTTTGATGAAATTATGGCAAAAGCAGAATTTAGTTTAGGACGGAGGACTATTAGTTTTTTTTTTTTTTTTTTCAAATTATAACATCGCTTTCAAATTATTCAATTATATTTTCGATAAATTTTAGATTTCGACAAATGTCCAACTATCAAAATCGACAACGCAAAAATCCCAGATTGAGACTAATAGGCCCTCAGTCCTAATAATAAAAGAAAAGTTAATTTGCATATATTTTTTTATTTTAGAAGGATGTGGCATCATTAGTTAACTAAGAAATTTGCTTGAAAATATTTATAATTAACAATTTAAAAATTACTGAAAAAAAAGTTAACGTTTCCAAAATAATGATGGCAATTTCTAATAAATTAAAATAAATGGAACTAGTATGTTGTGGCCACCACAAGACTTTCTTCTATATTTTCCTATACATATTCAATCAGTAACAATATTATAAAAAAAAAGAAGTACGATTTTTTTTCCTTTTTTTTTTTTTTTTTGTTAAAAGCAATACATATTCAATCAGTAACAATATTAAAAAAAATATATATATATACAATTTTTTTTTTCTAAGTTTTTTTCTTTTTCTTTTTTTGATAAAAGTAAAAAAAAATCGATAACTTTGTTTTAAATTATCACAGAAATATGGTTCAACCATTCGTTTTAAAGGTATTGACGAGACCTTTCGAAAGACATCCATCTTGAAACTTTGCCCCCCCGGGGGTACTCTCCCCCTAGTGGGGGGGGGGGGAACCGATGCCCCCACATGCACAAAATTTTTTTCCTAGTTAACTACTACTATTATCAACGAGATCTTATGAAAGATACCCATTGTGAAAACTTACCCCCCCCCAGGGCGGGGGAAGCGATGCCCCCCCATGCACAAAATTTTTTTCCTAGTTAAATACTACTATTATCAATAATTCATATTAATTTTACAATCACAAGTTTTAAATAACTCTTATTATGCCCATTTATACAAAATTTTGCCCTATGCTGCCATGTTAAAAATTTAGATAAAATGCGATCACAGCGCCACCTGTTGAGTTTTTGATCCCCAAATGTAATCAGCACCAGTTTATGTCGGGGACCAACTAAATACCAAGTTTGGTTAAATTTCGTTAAAAAAAATAAATATTTTTATACGATTTTTTAACTTTGTTTCAAATTATCACAGAATTGTGGTTCAACCATTCGTTTTAAAGATATTGACGAGACCTTTCGAAAGACACCCATCTTGAAACTTTGAGTTCCCACAGGCACAAAATTTTTTCCCCAGTTAACTATTGCTATTATCAACGAGATCTTTCGAAAGATACCCATCTTGAAAATTTACCCCCCCCCCCCCGGGGGTACTTCCCCCCCAGGAGGGGAACCGGTGCCCCCACTTGCACAAATTTTTTTTCGTAGTTAACTACTACTATTATCAATAATTCATTTTAATTTTACAATCACAAGTTTTAAATAACGCTCATTATGTACATTTATACGAAATTTTGTCCTATACTGCCATGTTAAAAGTTTACATAAAATGCGATCACAGCGCCCATCTGCTGGGCGATTGATCCCAAAATCTAATCAGCACCATTCCGTGTCAGGGTCCAACTATATACCAAGTTTGGTTCAATTTCACTCATCGGTTCGTGAGATACGGTGAAAAATACGAAATTTTGCGATCACAGCGCCACCCGCTGGACGATTGATCCCCAAATCTAATCAGCACCATGCCCCGTCAGATTCCAACTATATACCAAGTTTGGTTGAATTTCATTCATTGGTTCGTGAGATATGGTGAAAAATACGAAAATTTGTCCTATACTGCCATGTTAAAAATTTACATAAAATGCGATCTCAGCGCCACCTGCTGGGATATTGATCCCCAAATCTAATCAGCACAATGCCCCGCCAGGGTCCAACTATATACCAAGTTTGGTTGAATTTCATTCATTGGTTCGTGAGATACGGTGAAAATACGAAACCACAGACACACAGACAGACATTTTCTAAAAACTATCAATTCGTGTTCAGGACATCCCAAAACGTGTAGATCCGTCAAAAAAACGGAGGTCGAAAATTTTCGCGAATCCAATACTTTCTCTATATTACATATAGAAGAAAGTAAAAAGCTGAAATTTAATAAAAGAAACGGAAATTTCTGAAAGCAAATAAACTTTGTGATATAAATTTGACAATCAAAAATTTATTAAAATTATAAAAACTATATATCAAAAGATCCCATTATTTATGATCAAAAGATAAATAAGTAAATAAGTAAAAATTTTTCTTTTTATGTCAGGGGAAAAAAAAGAGCCTGTCAACATTTTTTAAAAATAAATAAAATAAAACTGAAAAAAAAAAAAAAAAAAAAAAAAAAAAAAAACGTTCTAAAGGAATAGAACAGCTTCAGTATAGAACATCTTGGCGAAATTTGAAATTTTGCACCGAAGTTGCTCGGACATTTCTCTCCAAGATCTTTGATAATTACGCAATTGCGATAGCCATTTTAATTCATCGGCAAAATGAAAACAAAAATTTAAAAGCCGCCAAGGGACTCCTATGTTACAACTATACCAAAAAACTTTTAAGAAATAAATATAGTAACCGATGCCAGGTAATGAAACGCAATTGCTGCATGCCTTTATATGGAAGAATAGATTTAAAAAAAGTTCTCTCGTACTAAATAAAATTCTATTGAAATGTATACAGAAAGAAAGTCAAAGTCAAATAATGTACGCAGAATTTTTTTATTATTAAATTAATTGTTATTTGAATTTGAGCAGGTTAATATAGAGATTGTTTCAAATAAAAAATTTCGCGAATATTAAAAATATCGTTTTTTTCTCTTTACATATTTGTGATCAACTATGTATCTAACAGCTATTTTTGAAGTTATTACTGCAATTTTCAAATGAAAATGTGTAGCAAACGTTAAATGGTTAAGCAATTGACATAAAACTGGGATTAATATGCTTGAAAATGCAGAAAAAAATCAACAGCTCTCCAAAAAGCATACAATAATGGAAAATCGAAGATTAGCAGACAATTTCTTTTCCTGATGCTAGCACATTCCATAATAAGTGCTAGAAAGCTATTAATGCTAGTCTCATAACATTTCCTGGAAAAGATAATTATTCGAAGAGAACGTTGTCGTTAATTTTTCTTATTTACTTGTAGCTTTTGTAATCTAGCTCTATGGTATCAATCATATATTCATACCTAATTTAATAATTTTTGATTTTTGCAAAAATCGATGTATAAATGCCAATATCAAATTAATTACATTAATTAATTTAATTATGTTAAATAAATGATACAAAACTGAAATTAAACACCCAAGAGTCAACAGTTCTTTAAAAAGCAAACGACGATGGGAAATCGTGGATTAGACGATTTCCATTCCTAACGCCTAACATAATTTATAGGGGGCTAAAGAACTTTTAATGTTATAATATTTTCGGAAAAAGATAGATTCCAAGAGAACTCGTTAATTTTCCTTGTTTACAAAAATTCTCGCACATTCTTTTCGCCCCATAAAACAACGGTTACGGATTATTATAATGATCGACAAAAATAATGGCTTCCATTTAACGCACGAATTCTCCGAAAATTTAATAAGACAGTTTTGTTACCGGGGCGTGTTAAATAAATACACATCATGGAAAATAAAAGAAGTTTATTATGTCGAAGACGTAAACTCTAAGTAAAGTTACAAGATGTGATTTACGTGAGGAACTACAAGCAAATAAGAGGTGCACAATTACCGACCCTCTTTAATAATTTATGAGTAATTGAGAAACAAAGTTTAGACACATGATGCCTTCTTTTACGAAATAGAACGAATTTGTTTTTTAAAGTATGATATAATATTTTATAAATTGGCAACAATGATGGATAATGGATAAATAAACAACGTGAGATGAATAAGCTATGCTATGTACCTGGACTTTCTGTAAAATTACGATTACAGCAATGGCATTAAGCAAATGGAAAATAATAATAATAATAATAATAATAACAATAATAAGAGATTCATGCTGTGAAATTTGTTTACTAAAATTATTATTTATCAAAATTATTTTTTTATGGTGAGTGCAGCAATTTTCACCCCAGAAAAGTATATAAAACTAAATGTCGAAAAAAAAATAAATAAATAAATAAATAAATAAAAAAAAAAGTCAAAATTGCCCTATAGGCAATATCTTTAGAAATACATTTTTTTTTTTTTTTTTTTTTTCAGAATTCTGTTTATTTATTTGTTAAAAAAAAAAAAAAAAAAAAAAAAATCGATATACGCATATTGAAAATTTATACTACCGGTGGAATGCACTTACGTGGAGAGAAGTCGGAGGGAGGGGAGGAAATGCGATATTCATATATAAAAAATTTATCCTGGTCCATTAGTCGCAAACATATACTTCCAATAGAAAAAAAAGTGTAAATATTTATGATATGGTACGTTTGAATTAAATATATATATATATATATTAATTACAAAACTTAACTTTTTATACAATCCCCAAGTCCCTATAGTCATATTTAGTAAAAGTTGATACTTTATCCTAACAAATGAAGCACAAAACGCTTCAGTCCTGTGCGCCTAAAATTAACCGAGACATTTATTTTCAAAGTTTGGGATTTTTTTCTCACATTTTCTCGGGCTTTCTTAAGATGAGTGTCACTTTTTACTAAATATGACTATAGGGACCTGAGATATAAAAAGTTAGTTTTTGTAATTTTCAAAAATTGATTTTTTAATATTTAATCATGCCATATCATAAATGGTTACATTGATTAAAACATTTTGTAATTGGAAGTACATGTCTGCAACCAATGGCTGAGGAGATAAAGGCCGCCTCGCGATTTTGTTTTGCCGTTATATTTTTAAATCGGTTCCTGATATTATTAATATTATAAAATAGCGTCCATAAAATTCTGGTAACACGCACAAACAGACAAACATTATCTAAACAATGATCAAATGATGGTCAGGACATCTTAAAACGTATAAGTCTTTCAAAAACCGTAGATCGGAATTTTTCGAGAATCAAATACAGTTGAAGATTATTTCCCCAAACAAGTCTTCAAATTTCCCCAAATCAGGTTTTTTTTTTTTTTTTTTCAAAAAATCCCCAACTTGATTTCTACTAAAAAGGAAAAAAAAAAAAAAAAAGAAAGTCGAGCAGATTTAAGTGGATTTAAGCTCAGATTTTTCCCCAAATGAAGGCAATTTTAAAAAAAAATCCCCAAATAACAATAAAGCTATTGAAAGTCTCTAGTCGTAGGGATAAATCATTACGTTGCCAACATTGACAGAAAGTTGAAGAACTCCCCAGATTTGTCCCCAAAAATTTTAGAATTCCCCAAAAAAGTCCCCACAAACATTTGGTCCCCAAAATTGTCCCCAGAAGCCTAAAAAATCCCCAAAATGGGGACAAAATCCCCAATCTGGCATCACTGCGTTAACGTGAATTACTTTTAACCTGAACTGTTTCCCCAATCCTCATCAAAACAAAAGAAAAAAAAAAATTACTTTAGTTATATGAAGATTTTTTACTGATAGCATGAACTACTGATAACATGAACGCATTTTTTATTCCCCCTTGAGATTGTTCGACTGTGTTTTCTTTTTATACACAGAGGAAAAATTAATAATTTTATTTGAATGTTTCTATCCGCGATTGTAATGAAATGCTCGCCCACTGGTGGGCTAAGGTGAAATTATCATACCACTGATAGCTTTCACGCTGAAACAATGATAAAACAACAAGAAAATACACGTGGCTATTATATTTATTTACTAACAACTGCAGTTGAGAAAGCGTCATCTATCGATCATTACAAACGCGGATACTATTAAGTTATGAAAGAAAAAACATTATGCAAAGCGGCAGTTCAAAGTTAACATTTAAACCGCGCAATATAAGACTAAAATTAAAATAACCTTGAACAAATATTTTACGATTCCCGACTTTATCTTTAATTCAACGCATGTTCTGTAAACTTCCGAGTATAATATGAATTAGAATTTTTTTTTTTTTTTTTTTTTTTCATGAAACAGTAAGAAAGGAATGGTATTTGAGAATTTAGAAAAAGAAAGAATGAATAGACAAAAATGTTAAAGGAAAAAAAAAAAAAAAAAGTTAAGTCCACATAGTTTCGTGTAACTTCGAAAAAGTGAAAATGAGATATTAAAACAGACGTGACAGGCATTTTCCAGTCTAATGTTTCTGAACACTGTGAAATGTAGCTTTTGAGATAGAAAATTAAACAGCTGTTTCTATTAGATAGTTTCGTATTATTTTTGTTGCTATAAAAAGAATGAGATAAGAAGTTTTTAAAGAGTTGTAAAAATTATTAGAACAAAATTATAATTTTATCAACTTTCTCTGTTGTTGCTTTTTTTTTTTTTTTTTTTTTTTTCATGCATGTTATTACTTAAAAAAAAAAAAAAAAGATATATAATGTATACTCTAGGAATAGTTTGGAAGACATTTTGTCACTTGATAACAGAGTTTAATATTTAAACTTTAAAACTTCACACATCCAATCTTGCTTTTGCCTCCTAGACAGTAGCAAGTATTTTTTTGCACCTGATGAAGAAAGGCTTCCTTTCGAAACCGGTTGTGCTGTTTTTAATTTTATGGTGTGTGAAGAATTTTAAAGTTTAAAATATTGTTTTCACCAGATCTTTATTTAGAGTTTAATATTGTTTATGGCTTCGTTTCGTCTGTCCACTTTTTCATTGCTACAAATATTTTTAGAATTGCATGTAATACGTTTTGGCAGTATTTACCCCATACGTCATAAATACTTTTCATCGTAATTGGAAAGTGTAGAAAACGCATAAATTAACTGAAAAATAGCAATTTCTCGTAATCCACTTTTTCTGTATACTTGTACTTTCAAAATATTTTGAACAGTTGATTTTTTACAAATAAGTTGTAATAAATTTGAAATTTTGTTATATTGTACCCTGAAGTTATGTTAATAATAGAGTTGCATCGAATAATCGGTTACTATTCGGTATTCTATCTATTCGGCAGATGACACCGAATATTCGGTTCAGTCGAATATCTTGGAATTAAATTGAAATTTTAAAAATAAGTTAAAATATTGAAATTTGTAAAAATATTTATCATATAAAATTAAAATTGATTTAAATAAATAAATCCTATATATTTATCATCAACAGTTTAATTAATAATATATTTACATTAGTGAAATTATACCTACAGAACAATTTATTAAGTTACATTTAAAAATTATTTCTGTGTTTTAGAATAAGTACAAATATATTTTATTTAGCCTTCATTTCTCATTATTAGTCAAAAATTTAAAAAATATTACATACAGGACTTGTTCTAACATTTTTTTTTTTTTTTTTTTTTTTTTAAGTAGAAAAAGGAATTGTATTTAAAAATTATTTTTTAGTTTTTAAATACATAAACATTTATAATCATATATGTGTGTGTATATGTGTTTGAGCATGTTGTCGTATCTATTAGATAATTTTGTTTTAAGTTTATAAACTTTTCCTTCTTTCTGGAGCACACAAACACATTTTTAGTAGTTAATTTATATATATTTATAACTTTAGCAGTTAATTTTCTATATATATTTATACTTTTAGTAATAAATTTATATACACGGCAGCATGTAAATGAAATAAGATTTATTTTTGTTTAACGTATTTGGTTGCTTTAGTCTATTATTCGAAATTTGAGATAATCAATGATTAAAATATGTATATAGGATGTGTAAAAATGACAAAAATAATTAAACTATTTGGGGTAACTGGTCACGTTTACATTGAAATTTAAGTATTCGGCCAAAATTTTTGACCGAATATTTGGTATTCGGCAAAAATCACTATTCGGCGCAACTCTAGTTTATAATCAAATATATGTACTTTCAATCTTTTATGTAATATTTAATTTTGTGAAATGTCTATTAAATAACATAGCTGTAATTTTGTGTAACAGAGATATATGTACTTTCAATCTTTTATGTAATATTTAATTTTGTGAAATGTCTTTTAAATAACATAACTGTAATTTTGTGTAACAGAAATATATGTACTTTCAATCTTTAATGCAATATTTAATTTTGTGAAATGTCTTTTAAATAACATAACTGTAATTTTGTGTAACAGAAATATATGTACTTTCAATCTTTTATGTAATATTTAATTTTGTGAAATGTCTTTTAAATAACATAACTGTAATTTTGTGTAACAGAAATTGTAATTCAGTTTCTTATGTAACACAAATTTATCAATAATCTGTTGCGGGTTAGGGTCGTTTGCGGGTCGAAAGTCATTTTGTGAGTTGCGGGTACTTGTCACATTTACCCCCAACCACACCTCATTGTATGCCTTCCCGCGTGCTAAAATTGCGATATTGAGACACTCTGCATTTCTGACTGAAAAAGTGGATACAACTTTGGTTTATTACATAAACAGATATTCACTTCGGTGTGTACTTATCGTAACTTACATTTTTTCAAACACTCAATATGTAGAAAAAATCTGGTAAGAATAAAGCAGATAAAGAATAAAACTGCAAAAATAAAATAAAATGAAATAAAATAAATTAAAAATAAAGTGTCTAGAATACTTTTATCAATATCATTTCAGTTGAAAGGTGTTTCAGTAAAGGAAATCAAATGTATGTAAATCATATCTGGCAAGAGGAAGAAATTAAAAATTTGGTATGACACTCACACTACTTTTTCTTATTCTTTATTTCTATTAACCCCTTACCTGCCGAGGAAAATTTGCGAGATTCACTTCAAAGTGTCATTGTTCCCTTTCAACTCTCAAATGAGTAAATCTTTCAAAAACACTGTCAAGATCACTTTCAAGTTTATTTTATGGCCCTGTCAAACCGTGTCAAAAGTTTGACAGGTAGCAGTACAGTACAAAAGATCGTACTTCGGAAAAACGTATAAATACGCCCGGGGCAGTTAAGGGGCTGAAGCAAATTGTTACAGTTTATAGTGTAAAAAAGAGGGACTACATTCGAAGTATTTAAAAAAAAAAAAAAAAAAAAAACCTTAAAAAATGTTTTAGAAACATTTTTTTTTTTTTTTAATATATATATTCAACCTCTCGATTCAAAATTGTAGTTACATAGATAAACAGTTTAAGGCTATTATTAAAAATAGATAATAATAATAATAATAATAATTTAAAAAAAAATCAAATTATTCAAATAATTTTCATTCACACCACTTACTCTTTGAAACTTATTGGACTAATTTTGAATAGCTTTGTATATTGTGTATAGATTATATACATGCCGAAGAGAGTACTTAACGGCCCTCTTCACTTACCGTTGCCGGAAGCCCGAGCCAATGTTATTCAATGGGGAAATTTTCTTTGCAAATAACTTATTAACCAATACATATTTTTAATTTTGTTTTCACATTCAGAAAATTCCCAACTGTTAAATTGACGGACCTTTTTTAAAAACGTATTTTTTTTATTTTAACATTTTATTTTGAAATTGCAAAATGAAAAAAATTCACATATTGAAAATTCGTATTTTGCAGCTTCAAAATAAAATATAAAAAAATAATTTTTTTTTAAAAAAAAGGTCCGTTAATTTAACAGCTGGGAATTTTCAGAATGTGAAAACAGAATTTAAGAATATGTATTACTTAATAAGTTATTTGTAAAGAAAAATTTCCCATAGAATAACATTAGCCTCGGCTTCCAGTGGCAGTGAGTGAAGAGGGCCCTTAAATTCAGCACAATAAAAATATGCATAACACAACAAGAAGTGCACTTCATGTAATTTCCAATCATAATCCCAAATACATCTGAATTCTTCTATGTGGTCTTGTAAACGAATTATGAATATTTTTCATACTATATTCTGCAGGAGACATATTTTTGTGCATATAAAAGACATATTATATTAATTTTATTGCGTTTAGCGTTAAAAACGTACCAATGAGAAATTCCGCTCTCAGATTTAATGTATTTGAATTTTTTGCATATTACTGTGCATGTATCATTTGTCTGATCTCAGTAAAAAGTTTCAAATAAAATCACCGTATAATAGAAATTCAAAATATAGAATTTGTACTTTCCGATTCTTTCAATTTCAAAACAACATCCAAATATGAACCAGATTTAGAAAACAAATTTTGGACTTGTTGCTAATATATGTTTTTGAATTATTCTGATAACAAATTCCCACAATCCCTAAACACCTGATTTTCGGATTCAGAAAGCCTCAAAACTCGTAGTTTACAGCAAAAACTCAATTTCGAAAGTCTGACCGAAAAACAATTCTGTCTCTCCAATACATTAGAGATGAGCCGGGCTCAGTCCGAGCCCGATCGGGCTCAAATCTTACGCAAGTCTTCGGGCTCCGGGCGGGCTCGGATTCAAGCTAAAAGTTCCGTTTATGTTATTCCTCACTAACTGGAAAATGTAAAAAAAAAAAAATTATTCATTTTGAGAGCACCTTTAGTATTGCCATAATAGTCATGATAGGTTATAAATCACAAAATAATCTTGAAAACCTTAGTAGCTTTGACTTTTTTTTTTTTAAATAGAACTTTTTTCTCAACGGGATGCATATTATGTCATAGTGTTATACAGTAATCCTTCCTCCTTCGTTATATTGCGCCTCATTATATCACTCATTCGGATAAATTTTTTGTGCCCCGATAGGCGCGTTATAAACAATGGGCTGCACTATAAACATATATTATATAAATATATACATATATGTATACAGAGACACAGACATTATAAATTGTTATAATAATATTTATAGTTATTTAAATTGAGGACTGATAATAAGAAAATTAATTTGAAAATGAAAACGGTATTTAACTTTACTATTGTGTATGCGTTGCATAGCGTACCACTTTCAATATCGGGTTCGGGCGGGCTCGGGCTCTGATCACACAGAATATTTCGGGCTCGGGCGAGCTCAGTTCAAAAATGTTTCGGGCCCGGGCGGGCTCAAATTGCCAAAATAGACCCCGAACTCAGCTCTACCACACATGGGTATATAAGAGAAAGTAAAAATGCAAAAGAAAATTCTTCTAAAAATAAAGCATCTAAAAAAAACTTTGTTAATATAATTTAGTTAAACGTGTTCACTAAAGGAAATGCGAATCATGTATCTGATAAGATAATTCTGCCTTAAAATTTAAAAAAATTATATTTAGCCTGCAAGAACCCTTGAGATAATGAAAAAATATAATGCAGAAAATGGGTCACGGATGGCAAACATTCGATACGATAATGGGACCATTTAAGCGTCGTATACATTTAAGAAATTTTCATAATTCTGGAAGCAGCGTCTTCTTTTTTTATGGTTTTTTTTTTAAGAGCATCTTCTTATAAGAAGCAAAATAAGTTTTTTTTTTTTTTTTTTTTTTTTTTTTTTTACGATAATTCTAAAGAGAACAAAAGAGCTAAGGTTATTATGGAAATTAGGGCACGGAAAGGAGAGCGTACGTAAATGGTATTGAGTAATTTATTTAGTTTTTTTTTTTTTTTTCCCCTCTTTTTGTTATTGCTGTTAAATATGGCCAGAATAAAATTAGGTTCCTAAATCATATTTGTTTCAGTTACCGAAATTTTTTTAAATAAAATAATATAATAAAATTAAACATAATTTATATTCATAATTCATATCCTGGACTTTGAAAACTTTAAAATTTTAGCTTCTAATGTAAATATATATGAATCCCGTATTTTTCTAGAGGGCGCTTTTACTAAAATGCAACATTCTGCCTTGAACGAGGCTAAAGCTATTCCTCCTTAATATTTAATCTTGCTATGATGTATTATGAATTTTTGTAAATGTTGTGCTCGTATGTTCGACACTGAGGAGGGCTAGTGCTCTAGCCGAAACGTCTGTCTTGTGTTTTAATGTTTTTAATTAAAATTTATTTTTAAAGTTTTAAATTTTTGTATTCTTTATCTCATTTTAAATGTTACATTGGTTATAAAATAATATCTTTCTTTGACGTAAATAAGAAAGGGGGGGGGGGGAATCACGCTTCCAGCATTTAATTCGATTGCAGCAGAATCTAGAGCATTATACTGTAATTTATATTACAGTAAATTATAATATAGGGAATATCCTCCTTATTATTAAACGAGCTAAATCTTGATATAAGTCCTGGATATCTCACAAAAAACTCTAAAAGGAATTTATAAGAAATTTATGGTCAAGGGTTTTTGAGATGGCACGCCGATCTGACTATCTTTATTTTCTGGTAACTCGTGCTCCATCTGGGGCAAAACATAGCAAAAACGTAATTTTCTAGAAAAACTGTTCAAATAATTTATTGTAAAATTTAAGGTCAAAGTTTTTAGGATGATAATTCGATAGGAATTACCCTCATCTTCAGGTTAACTGGCGTTCACTAGCAACCTGCGCTCCGTCTGGGGCAAAATAGAGCAAAACTTTGTTTTCCGGAAACGGTTCTGACAATTTTTATGAAAATAAAATCGTGGATAATGGGAATTTTGAAATTTGAAATCAATTTGAAATATTTTCCTTCTCTGCAAGCATAATTCTACAATTTTAATCATTAAAGAAATATCTTTATATAATGGGGATTTCCGATAACAAATCACTCTTTTAGCATTGCAAATAAATATTAGAATGACTCCGAGTGAAATTCAGTCATTCAGATACTATGATGAGAGACAAAGAATAAAATATGAATGCGCAGGATTCACGTTAGAAAGATAAAATTTGGGAAGGCTTTTCCATTCTAACAGAAAAATTAGGTGGGATTTTTCAAATTTAAATGCGTAATTACGTTTTTCAGATTTTTTTTTTTTTCAACAATTATACATTTGTAGCGGACGCCATTTCTCGGGATAGACTATCAGATCTTACCGATGAACAACGGATTAACCTTTTGTCCAAAGGTATGTCGTTTGATTTCTAATCCAAAGGACCCAGGATCAAATCCAACCGGTCGCCAAACATTGTTTGATATATACATATATATTGTGTGTGTATTTATATATGTCAAACAATTGTAGAAATCAAGTAACTGTTAAAATAGAAGTTTAATATATCTATATATATACATACATTCATTTACATTTTTTTTTTTTTTAAGGCAAAATAATCAGAACCTAAATTTTAATCTGAAATGCAGATGGAAGTTCTTATGTCTTAATTTCTTTAAAAATTTATTTTTAACTTGACTTAAGCACTCGAAATGCACTTGTCAAACGCAGAGTTAACAGGAACAGCCATAATTATTTCAAGTATTATTGCAATGTACCTGGACATACATCAATATACGCATTAAAAAAAAAAAAAAAAAAAAAAAAAAAACGCTTCAAAGTGATGTATTACATTATCCAAATCAACTAAAAAAGAAATTTAAAAAAAACTGCAGGAAAATATCCTATGACATATTTTTGAGTGGGATTTTTCAAAATAAAAATGGGGATTCTCGCAATCCCATCCTCTAATGTGAACCCTGATGTGTGCATGCTTGTAAAAATTGTTATACATCATATCACCTGCACAGAATCTACTTGTTTATTACGAAATTATTTCTCACTTTTCCCGAAACCTACTTGAAATACATTTTGGGCATAAAAATATTACTTTTACAGACAATTCTTATGTGAAACATTCAAAAGTTTCTAATTGCTACAAATTCAACTGTAACTCAACGCTTATGTATTTATTTATTTGTTAGTATGACAGAACTATTGCTTTCAATCAGACATTTCACTCGTCATCTTTCACGGTGCTTCACTTTGAATATGTCAGGCATTTCATCATACAAAGCTACATTGTTCAACCGATAACAACGAAAATTGGCACACTTATTAATTAGGACTAATTCTAAGCTGACATTGTATTATTATTATTATTATTATTATTATTATAGTTAAATCGGATAATTAGTTCAAAAGAAATAAAATAAAAATCTCATTTCAACTCTGAAATTATTAAAATGGAAAAACAAGTTGGTTAAAAAAAAAAAAAAAAAGTGTCTCTTTATTATTATTCCGATATGAAAAGGGGAAAAAAAAAAATTAGCACGTAAATAATGAAAAAATATGTATTTTAATGTAAAAATAAATAAAAATAAAATGAATAAATAAATGAATGAATAAAAAAGTGTAGCAACTTTTTTTTTCTTTAAACTGATAGACAAGACAATGTATGTAATTGTAAAAACTAAAAATTTTTGCATATTTGAAACAGCTCAATAACAGAATTACTATTACGCAGCTGGTATGAAGCCAGTGAATTCCTGTAACACCCTTGCAAATATGAATAGGATTTTCGTGAACTACCACTACCTTGTCATAAATGACCTGACACTTATTATTTCAGATGTTTTGTCAAAAAATATTTTCCGAATTATCCTTAAAATTCAGGTGAGCAAACAGCATATTATAGCTAATAAAAACTGCTAATATTTTTAAACTTTACAAAAGAATTTGCTAGAATAATGCTTAATTTTAGGATTTTATATCACATTTAAACTAAAAACTTGATTAAACACTAAAAAACTTAATGAATTTTCTATATATATGAAAGGGATAAAAAATAGTTAAATTTAAATAATTAAAACCCCATTTTAAAATCTAAAAATCGCTAATAATTCGTAAGTTCGCCTTTAAACTTTGTTTCAGAGCAGAAGACTTCATAACGCAAAAATCAGAAAAATTGAACAACTTATATATATATATATATATATATATACTTTTTTTTGGGGGGGGGGGGGGAAGAAGAAAGAAAGAAAAGCTTTAAATGCAGATGCCCCTCCCAATTTCTTAAATAGTGAGTTCATATAACATTTTCTATTATATTTCAAAATGATCACGGATTAAATTGATTATGGCTAATTGACTATAGGGCATGCTTTCATTAAGAGTCCGTGTTAAGCCATGAATTTCCAATTAATTGTGCCTCCAACGTTATCAAATGTAATCACGCTTTTCCATTTATCACAAAAATGGATTCGCCTCCCGTGCTTGAAGGAAAGGATGTGATATCAGATACATGTGAAACAATAATTAAACAAAAAAGTACTTACACTTTTCCCATAGGCCTCACACGTACACATTCCCCCGTGGTGAGGTTCGCGTACATGTGTTCCTTCGTGATGGGCTCTATGATCTCCACCCATTCCGTCCCAGACATAGTGCTGTGGGAAAAAGAAAAATAAAGAGAATTAGTACTTCGCATTAAAAACGGAATAATAATAATTTAGTGCTGACTTTAGGCTAATTTGGCAGGGTGCTCCACCCTGCGGTCCTTTTAAAAATATTTTAGCGCCCTGTGGCCCTTTTTCAAACCATTTTAGCACCCGGTGGCCCTTAAAATTCTTTTTAGTACCAAGTGGGCTTTCAAACATTTTAAATATTCAGAGGCCTTTAGATGCTTTTCTCCTGACATGTAACCTTCTAGCAATAGTTTTACAGCATTCCAGAAACAAAAAAAGCATATAGCCCACATATATACACGTAAAATTAGTAATTTACTTTTGTCACATACAAAAATCACAACAAAGAATACCACAAATTATGCAAATAATGCCATTTTTGAAAATAGGTTGCCCTTTTTATTGAATTCTCCCCTGGCGGCTCTTTTATTCTAGAGTCAGCACTATAATTATAATAAGATACAAAATGAATTACACATTAAATAATCGATATGATAAAAAAAAAATGATGCTAAGAAAAATTAGCACCATTTAGACTTGGATAACAGAAAATATAAATTGATTCCCACTCTAAAGACAAATTTTAATTTACTTCCCACTGGCAAACTATTCTTCGTTAAAGAAAATGTCTCAGAAAATATACATTTCTACTTCTGAAAAAAATTAACCCCTCCCCCCCCATATTTGTGCAATTGCATTTTTACTCTCTAGTTGTTACATTTCCACTTGAAGTGAGATGTCACCGGCTATGACCTCTCAAAATGCGATATGTATTATTATTTTCAGCAAGTTAAAAAGTGTCTGGTGTCCACCTGGAACTCATGTCATAGTGATAGGATTAAATAAAACAATGTGATTTTGAAGCCGCTATAATTTCTATAGACATAAATTGTTTTCAATTTATGATACATGTTATTTATTTAATTTTATTTATTTATTTTCTTTTAATGAATTACTGAAACAGAAAATATATTTTGTTAATTGATTACATATTTTTAATCAGTTCAGATTTTACTTTGCCTTTTCTAACTAGTATGATGTGGCCACCACATGACTTTCTTCTATTGTATAGTTTTACACAAAATTTGTTCAATACAAATTATTTATTAAATTATCAAATTATTTTCCATTATAAATGCAGACGATTTTTATCTGACAGAATTATATCACTAAATACCGAAAGAAAGTTATTTTTTTTAATTAATTAATTAATTAATTAATTTTATTTATTTATTTATTTATTTTTGCAATTATCAGAAAAAATGCGATCCCCCCCCCCTAAGTTTTTTTTTTTTTTTTTTTTTTTTTTTGGTTAAAAGTAAAAAAAAAAAAAAAAAAAAAAAAAAAAAAAATCAATAACTTTGTTTTAAATTATCACAGATCTATAGTTCAACCATTCGTTTTAAAGGTATTGACGAGATCTTTCGAAAGATACCCATGTTCAACCCCCAGGGGGGGGGGAAGCGATGCTCCTACATGCACAAAGTTTTTTCCTAGTTAACTACTACTATTATCAATAATTCATATCAATTTTACAATCACACGAATAAAATAACTGTCATTATGTACATTTATACGAAATTTTGTCCTATACTACCATGTTAAAAATTTAGAAAAAATGCGATCACAGCGCCACCCGCTGAGTGACAGATCCCCAAATCTAATCAGCACCATTTTATGTCAGGGTTCAACTAAATACAAAGTTTGATTAAATTTCGTTCATTGGTTCGTGAGATATAGCGTCCACAAAATTCGTGATACACACACACAGACTGACAAACAGACATTTTCTAAAAACAGTCAAATCGTGTTCAGGATCAGGACATCCCATAACGTGTAAATCCATCGAAAACTGGAGTTCGAAAATTTTCACGAATCCAAGACTTTCACTATACATTCATATAGAAGAAAGTAAAAATATTAAAAGGCGTCCACTACTACGTTTTGAAATGTGTTCATTACTGGCGCATTTTAAGGAAAATTAGGCGCCCTGTGGAAAATTAACTTTTCGAGTTTAAAAATGATTCGGTTAGCTATAGAGATCAGGGGTAGAAATTAAGAAAAATAAGTCATTGGTTCATAAATACTTTGACTAGTCTGTTCATCCATTCTATTATATTTAAAAAATATTTAAAAATTTGTAAAACTCTGTTTTACTTAAACTTTGTTTTATAAATTTACATGGCAATTTTTCGTAAATTAAAAAAATACAAATGAACTTGTATATAAATAAAAAATTTATGTTTTAATGATCGAGCTAAACATCACATATACCATTAAGAATTAAAAAAGAAAAAAAATAGAAAGGTTATTAAATTGAAATTCATTGAAAAATTACAGAGAATAGGTGATAATGGCACTTATAATGAAGTACACCTACTATTGCTGTACTTGTTACATACTACTCTGTGAGAGATTTACGGGGAATTTTAGGGAAAAGAAAAAATTGAAAATCTCACTGGTCTGGTAGACTACTAGAATTTATATTTTGCTGGTCCGCTGAATATTTTTGTGGTACCGGACCATCGGACCAGCGTTAATTTCGAACCCTGGATATGATGATTTTGCATAAGGAAGCTAAAAATTTGTATAACTTCCACAGTTTTCTTTAATCTAGTCACCATATGAATTTCCACCTTTTACTTAAGGATAAACATAGTGATCAGAGTTTCTCCGGGGTTTAAAAAATGGCAGGAGGCTGTTAGTGTAAAAAGGGCAGTTTTGCTTTCTTAAGAGCACATTTAACATACACAAATTTCAAAACGGATAAATTAGTCAATAAATTTTACATTAGACTTTTTTTTTATTGATTAAAGCAATGCGAAACTTGTTTTAAATTATTTAAATGTTTAATCACATTCTAAAAATTTGTTATTTTAAAATGTGAACACATGGCAATTTGGCTAATAGTTTTCACTGAATTTGTAAGTCTAAAATCCACATTATGAGTGAATGAAAATAATAAATGCGAAATTTTCAAATACACTGTATTTTTTTTTTTTTTTTTTTTGCTTCACGCTCTAAAAGCACTAAAGTAAATAAAAAACCTGGGTGTTTCTATAAAATTTTCTGATAACATATATTATAATAAATAAATAAATAAATAAATTATCTATTCAAAAACTTTCTAAGTGATCGTAAACAAAAAGGAGACGTAAAAAATGAATACAGCATAAATCTAACTAATTTTCAAATTGCACTTGTGCTTACTTTTTATCTGACGAAGAATCATGCTTCATTGTTCTGAACCGAAACAGTTTCTATTTGAGCGTTAGAAAAAAGATATCTAACACACAACATAAAATATACTTAAATATTCTTTATAAGTTTAATGCCAATATGTCAGTGCTTTTCTATTGTAAAAAAAAAAAAAAAACGCCTTCTCTGTTTTTTTTATTACCATGCTCTTAAACTTTCTGAGAAAACGGCTAGCCTTCCGATAATAAACAATTAGAAAGTAAATATCTTTAGCATTTTTCTTTGGCTCATTGTCAAACAGAATTGTAAAAAATAACACCTTGCATATAAATAAACAAAAATCCGAAACCACAGAGATGATATAATACGATAACGACGCGGATTTCATACAAAAAGTTTCTTTTCCAGCGTGACGTAAGAATGGGGATTGTCACCAAAGATTGTCGCATAGTAACACTCGGGTGAAAGTAAACAGTACACCTCTTTTATAAGAGCTTAATTCAGAACAATAACAGTGGTCGAAAATGAATGATTTTACAAAAGTCATTTACTGTCCCCGGTCGTTGACTCCCTCGACAGAGCTTTTTATTGATTGACAGCAGCAGAAAAACCAAACAAAATAAGAAACGAAGCATTTTTTGGGACATTGCCAGTCCGAATGTTTCCCACAAAAAAGAGACGTAACATCATTTTAAATATTAAAAAGATAAGTACCCCATTCAAGAATAATCTTAAGATTAAATAAAAATCTTTTCTTTCCCTCTTTTTCTTTCTTTATTTTTTTTCCCCAGTTTGAAAAATGTTAAAATTAATACGTAAAACAAATTTTATTTAGGACAAGATTTATTTAGGTCATAGATAAAAAGTATTCTCAAAGCTTACAGATTCGAAGACGAAAATGATAAATATATAATCTTCCTTTTAACTTTTTAATTTGTTACCATATGGTCTTGCAAAAGTTTTGGGGAAAGTTGGGCGCCTAGAAAACTTATTTAACCCGCTCACCCATCTTAAGCCGTGGTAGTCTCTTTTCATTTTTTTCTTTCAGTTATTATTATTATTATTTTATGTTCTTTTTTTTATCATATTTTTTATGCATGATCTCTTCCACCAATGTTTCAAAAATAATTCATATTAACTTTTTAAGAGCCATTTTTTTTTAAAGCTGGACAAAGTCTATGGAGGTGTGATAGTTGACATTTTCAATTTTCCCGAAACTTTCAGGAAATGTCAGTAGTACTGTGATAAGAAAAAGTGAAATTTATTTTTTTCTGAATTTCATTTGTTTGACCTAGAGAGGGGGTCAAAGTCTGAGGCCGTAAATAAAGGGTGCCATTTTAATATCATTTTACTCCTAAAGCCATGAGTGACCCATGTCAATTTTTTTAAATACGGATACTACTTGATACTAAGTACATTTTAGCATAAACAGTTTGGTGGGTCATTCATGGCTTTAAAAGCCAGGGTCATTCAAAAGTGCAGGTTTCGTTGATTTTTTCCATGTTTTCAGTCTGAATATCTGCTAAGGCCATGAGTGTCCCATAGAAATAATTATGGGGTTAATTACACACCTTAGTACAGAACTTAAAAATATTTAAAATTGCATGGGTCACTCTTGGCTTTAGTAGATAAACGGTCTCAAAGTTGAAAATTTTCAAAAAAAGGTCAAATTTGATGGTAAATTACTCTATAAGCCATGAGTCAATAACTATGAGAGAGAGTTTTAATTATACCCTAGATGGTCTAGTTTTAGACCCAGGTTACAAACCTATGGGGCTTGCAAGATTTATTTAGATATAGTCTATTTTATATCGGCAATGTGTACCTGTTCCAGTGTTGCCAGATTTGGGGACTCTTTTATTCAACTACCACCAATAATATTGAGAAGTAAAATTTGATATACATAATAGACGATTAATCTTCGATGTGATTAGGCAACTGTTGCAATAAAAATTTAAGGGTGGATGTTGAATAAAAAAGTCCCCAAATCTGGCAACACTGACCTGTTCTATGTAGTACAAAACGCTTGAGACCCAATTTTGTAATACATTAATCCTTGTTTAAAACTTCCCATTTTACATTACAGAGGTCAGCATCAAAATAAATATAAAATAAATATAAAATTAAAAAATCTGGAGTGACTCCACTCGACTTTCCGAACATTGAGTAATTAACAGTTTTGTAGATAAAGCCTATAAATGCTAGATTCACCAATATGCTTATAGTTAGTGCAACAGTGATTTATAATATTCATATAAATTTTCAGCTCAATTAAATAAGGCGTTTAGATGCTACCGCACTTTTAAAAATTTGGTCCCATAGGCCCTAATGATAAAGAATTTTTCTTTGTGTCCCTGTAAAAACACTATAAGTGCTAGATTCTCCAAATTCTATACAGACTGAGTATCTGTGACCTATAATATGTGTATAAATGTTTTGCTCAATTGAATAAAGCGTTTAAATGCTATCGCACTTTTAAGATTTTGGTCCCATAGGCCATAATGATAAAGAAGTTTTCTTTGTGTCCCTGTAAAAAAACTATAAGTGCTAGATTCATCAAAATCGATAGGGTTCGTGCCAGGGTTGTGGTGATTTAAATCGCTGATTTAAATCATGATTTAAATCAATTGATTTTTTTGAAAAAAAATCGCTGATTTAAATCACTTTTTTTAAATACCAAAGTTATTGGCTTTAATGGAATGAAATTGTTTATCTAACTTTAAAAAATGAGATTTTTAATTATTTCTTTTGTAAATTTAAAAATACAGTTCGTAAAATATAACAAAATATTTCATTAGACGAACTAATATATTCTCATTTCTTAACTTTAGATTCATCTCTACTAAGCAACATTAATAAACACAAAAATAAATTATACCTTAACTTTTTTAATTATTTTTATACATATTATATATTTTAATAATTCATTATATTTTAATTATTTATACAAACACTGGTGTATGAATTGTAAATATTTAATTAGTATACAATTCATTAATTGATGTTATACATATATTCCAGTTCGCCTTTGCCCACCTTGTGGGTGATATTTCAAAATGAAAATATTTCCTTGTTTATTTAGCTCGCATACCAGTTTATGTCATTTAACAATGTCTCATATGATATTTTAAAAATAATAACATATTTTACATTGTAGTGCTTAAAAAGCCCTGAAGGCTCCAAAAAGTTTTAAAAACATCACAACCTTTTAATTTAACAACATACAACCAGTTAACTATAATTCGAGGCTTCTCTCACTGCTTGTTTAATGAATTGTACCCTCTAAATACAGGGGTCTGTCCAGACTTTTCACACAGGGTCCTGTTTTTGTGAAATTGTGAAAATTTCTACATGTAAATCTAAATTTAGTGTGAAAATAATGTTCTTCACAAACTTTTGGCTAGGGTTTTCTTTTTGTGAAATTGTGAAAAATGTAATTTTGCAAAATAAAATTACAATTAAGATTTAATTTTTGACAATGACAGTTCAGTTTTATAGAACTAAACTCACACATATGCACAGAAATCCTTTATAAATTAGAAATTGAGTATCAGCTTTTCGTGAGAAATACAACAAAAACGTCCGATTATTCAGGCAGTCTATGTTTGTTCCACTGAAGATTAATTTTGAAAATGAGAGATTTTTCAAAGGTCTAAGGAGAAAAATGTTGTGAAGGGATCTTTTTTAGGCTAAAAATTTTTGTGAGTGGTCCTGTTTTATGATAAAAATTTTGTGAAGGGTCCTGTTTTGGGTTAAATAATTTTGTGAAGGGTCATTTTTTAAGATATAAAATTTTGTGAGAGGTTCTTTAATGGACCCAGGTTTGCCTCTGAACAGACCCCTGAAATATAAAAAAAGGTAAAAGAATAAATAAGTGAAAGTATTAAGACGGTAATGAAAATGTGAATTCTGTTAATGGGTAAAGTGTGAAAAAATTTTCTTGATTCAAATGATATTTGTTAAACTTAAGTAAGAATATTTTAGGATATAATATTTTTTTTCTCCCTTTAATTCCCTATTCTTTTTATTTTGATTAGAAACTATGAGTAAAAATTTCTTTTTCTTAATCCATTGCTTCAGTTTTATGTCATTTTTCCTATTAAATTATCCTTTTGCAAAGTTATTTTACGTGTTCAATACTGTGGGTAAGATTTTACTTTATTTCAATACATTATTGTAGCTACAAGTCAAAGTTACAAGTTGAGTGGCTCATACTACTGCATTTATGATTGCCATAAAATTACACTTATTACGAAGATACCATGTTGAATAAAAATATTGGTAATAAATGCCTACATGGATTTTTTCTATGGGAATAGAATACTATTTATATTTTTATAATTTAAGTAAAATAATTGATAGTGTGTATATTGTGCATATTATATATATATATATATATATATATATATATATATACACATGCATATACACATAATAAAATGAAAATGCTGTACAATAATGTATGATTACATAATAAAAATCATTAAAATCAAATAAATCTTGATTTAAATAAAAAAAATCCGATTTAAATAAAAAAAATCTATTTTTTTTTGAAAAAAATCAAAAAATCGACAACCCTGGTTCGTGCTACGGTGACTTGCAACATACGTACCAACTTACAGCTCATTCGAGCAAAGCGTTTAGACGCTAGCGTGTTCACTCACACACACACACACACACATACATACATCATCGTAAAAAGAGTGAAGACGTACTCAGGGAACCTCGAAACGTATAGAAACATCAAAATCTCAAATTCGGATTTTTGACATGATTACAATACTTTCCTCACTATAGTGTTCGGAAAGTAATAACCTAAGATACATCTGAAATGTGCATATTGTTATATTATGTAAAACATATATAGGGTGATGAAAACAAGACTGTATGAAAAAAAATAAATAAATAAATAAATAATAATAATAAAAATAAAAATAAAAATTGCGCATGAGACTAATTGAAACAGGTGTTTCAAGTAGCTTCCCCTATATTTGTTTCAGCTGGCCCCTGCCCACAATTTTCACTTCACGAGATGTTAAGCTACCAGTACTTATGCTCGTGGGCGTTTCAAATCATATGATTAGTAAGCTGCACCTATACACTATAAACACTGAATCAATCAGAAACATTCACCAATTTTTGTTACATAAAACGCAACATCACTTAAAAATTTGAATTTTTACTCACAGTAAAAAACAGTACTCAAAAACAGTTAAACCTCATAAAATCTTACCTCATAAATCGACAGATGTTTACACACACATCTTTTTTTACATTGCAAAGTAGGTTTTGTGTGTCTGTACTTCCCTTTATTGGCAATGAATAAGAACTTAAAAATTGTATTTTTTATTTCCATGTTTCAACTTACGTACTTCAACTTGCCCCTGTCTCCCTTATGTAATTTTTACTTTCTGAACACTATAGTGAGGAAAGTATTGCAGTCATGTCAAAAATACGAATTTGAGATTTTGATATTTCTATACGTTTCGAGGTCCCCTGAGTCCGTTTTCACTATTTTTGCGATGATGTATGTATGTAAGTGTGCATGTGTGTGAGTGAACACGCTAGCGTCTAAACGCTTTGCTCGAATGAGCTGCAAGTTGGTACGCATGCTGGATGTCACCGTAGTACGAACTCTATTAATTTTCATGAATCTAGCCCTTATAGTTTTTTTACAGGGACGCACAAAAAAATTCTTTATCATTATGGCCTATGGGACCAAAATTTTAAAAGTGCGATAGTATCTAAACGCCTCTTTCAATTGAGTAAAAAAATTATACACATATTATAGGTCACAGATACTCAATCTGTATAGATTTTGGAGAAAGAAAAATTATTTATCATTATGGCCTATGAGGCCAAATTTTTAAAAGTGTGATAGTGTCTAAACGCCTTATTAATCTGAACAAAAAATTTGAACACATGTTATAAGTCACAGTTGCACCAACTGTATAGATTTTGGTGAACTTAGCACTTACAGTTTTTTTACAGGGACACAAAGAAAAATTCTTTATCA